>JAZHYW010006183.1:0-11991 GCA_037355805.1 Ixodes ricinus | reverse complement strand
CGAAGACGGGAGTTTGAGCGAAGAGAGGAGGAACGGAGGCGAGCGGCGGTGCGGCAGCTGTGTTCACTCCAGTGGTGCAAAACTATCGATAGTATCTATTGTCGCCAGAAATCTGACTACCGATAGTAAAAAAAAACTCTCGATAATGTCGTTCGAGCAGGCATGTCCGGCAATTTTAAAAAATAAGTCAAATTAAAATAAATATTATTACCTTATATTACGAGCAAGCTGTACCCATAGTTTTGTTTTAAAAAGTATTAGAATTCTGCCAACTTTATCCTTTTAGTTATGTACTTTCAAACGTACCCCCTCCATCAGTGCGCGTTAATGCAACTGTCCACCTCTTCATGCCTTACGATTTTTCCCATCCCCAAATGTTTTTTCTCGTCAAAACTAAGTTTGGATTCGTTTATACCACACACTAGACAATGGCATAAAAACATCAGTTGATTTAAAAATGTCGACCAGCCACTTTTTGGTCAATCTTATCTGAAATCACCCAGCTATAGGGAGTATTCACTGGCGGCCATATCCGTGTGCGTGGTTGCTGAGCGCGTGCTGACGGCCAGCTTCCACAGTTCTGTTGCAACGTGCATTCCACACCATCAAGATTGCCGGTCTTAGCAGGCTATTAATGTAAGCTCGTTCTGAGCATGCGCTCTAAACATTGACCTCAAATATGGCGTCCAGTGAATGCCCCCTATAGTTCCATTGCAAGTCACCAGGCAACACCTCCCAGGCAAGCGCCCCTCGGAAAAAAAAAACGCACGTTCCCGTGATGCTGTTAACTCTTTTCGTGACAGTACAATAACCAGACATCTTAAAATGTGAATGATATAAGAAAAATGGGCTCGCATTTCGCAAAAACATGACGTCACACCTTTCATATTCATTCGGCGAAATTCCAGAACTTCGGCTTAAAAAATAGTGTTCACTTGCACTCGTTCATTCGAGAACGGAAAGCACGTATAGGATTAACGGAGGAAGCACACATACCACGGAACCACACACACACCACAGAACCATCAGCGAGGAATCTTGCCCAGTCTAAACTTTTCTTTCGTCAAACCCGAAGAGCAGTGATGACTTCTTGACCACAGACACGACACACTAACCACGAAAATAGCACGTCGAACGACAAACGAAACCCACCGACTAGGTTAGCGAGGGTTCGCGGTGAGAGTTCCATTTCACCCACCTGTTCCACTTCTTTCGGCGGTGTCGTACCGAAAATAAAGCTTGGAAGAACGGCGTCCACAAACAGATATTAGAGGCCTCACCACCATCGTAGTTTTCGGTTGCATGACGGCTTATTGAACCGAGGCCCAACACCCAAACAACTCAAAGTTGCATGGCGGCGCCAACAACGACCAACGCAACTGACGGCCGACTGACGACGATTCGGGTGCGGTGTGGTGACGTCACGCGAAGGTAAACGACTTGCGCCATCCAGCACTTCCAACGAGAAACCGAAACTAAATATTGTGCGCTCGCTGGCTGGATGCAGACCCTACTGGAACCAACGGGAATGGATCGGATTCACTCATCACCGTACGGTTCCAGTGCGTTGCGTCTCACTGGAACCTACTGGTTACACCCAGCACCGCGCGGTAACAGATCGGATCCGTGCGGACCTGAACTGTCCACAAGTTTGGAACCGCGCGGCTACGCGCGGATCCGAACTGGAACCGCTCTGATCTGACATTTTCGTACGGGTGACCACCACCTCTTATTGCCGGTTCTTTTTGGATCGTCCGTACAAATAATTAACTACCTCGATTAAAATAGCGCGAACTGGACAGGGACGAAAAAAGGCACATGTTGGAGTTGATAAACTTCCTTTGAAGCCCAAAAGCGTTGAACGTACACGAATGCTTGCATGCATGCTCACACAGGTACAGGACACAAAGCGTCAAAAGAAACGTAATAACGTTAAAAGAAACGTTATTGTCTGTCCCAAGGTTTTCCTGTACATGCGACCTCGCTTAAGCACTAGCATCTTTGAAAGAATCAAGCTTGGACGGAGTAATAATAAAAAAAAGATTGTCGTAATTGACCCGAGAAGTACGTCCGATCAATTTCTTCCAGCTGCTGCCTGTAGTGTACGCTTGGTTCACCCCTAACTTGACAGCTCGGTAGAAGCTACTTGCTGGTTGGACCAGTCGTACGTTTTCTTTTTGCCATGTGATCACGCCCCCACCCATACCCTCGCACAGAGAAAGTATGGGGTCAGGTGATGAAAGGGAGGCGGTTGATTGGTGAGGTGATCGCGTAACTCGTTGCACTGCACTGTCAGCTCTGGGGCGATGCAAGTATGCAGCTTATAGACCTTTCCAAAAAAGAGCGTGTGGTCGGTGCCTTCTTGAGTGCTTGCGCGTATGGCGCGTGCTTTCTTCACTTTCCGAAGCGACGGACACGCACGTGCGGGGCTGTGAAGATCGCACGCTGGACTGTGATTTCGTAAACATTGGAAAGAACTATAGACGCTTTGCAGCAGCCGTGCATGGGCGCCACCATAAGTGACCTTCAGTTTTTGTTCCCTCTTATTACGTCCGCTTCACGTCATCGTTGCCACAGCAGGACAGGTTATTGCGACTTTAAATGCTACTGTGTCCTCCTCCCCAGCATAGGCCCCTGTGGAGGCTCATAAACGCCCGCTTCAGTGGCTCGGCATTTCGGCAAAACAGGGGAAGGTCGGCTATGGCGAGCTCAATCTGGCGCGTGTGCAAAGCGTCTATAGTCGGCGACAAGTTAAGAACCCCGTACCCTCCTCCGCCTCGAGCGCCAGCTCTCTGCCTTTGATAACACTTTGGCGCACGCGCAGCCAAAGCCCGGTAGCCTCAATGCTTGTACGGCCGTACTGCGCTGGCTGAATTTCTCATGTACCGAGGCCACATCAGACGCCCCGCTTTTCAAACACTACACTGTTCGCCTACGCGTGTTGTTTTTAGTCCACAGGTAACTTACCATCAACGTGTATTTTTAAATATTCTCACTGACGAACTGGTATTGGCATGTTTTTCAATGCTTACTCGTATTAAAACAAAACAAGACTCCCAAATCACCTTTTCACGGTAAGTACATCACCGACACTCGAAACCATGAAGTTCAGTACTGCTATGCAAAAAACTGAGCTTGTTCTTTTTCTTTTTTTTTGCTTTACGCTTTTTATATGGGAAGCTATTTTTAAGGTGGCTGTCACTGCAAATTGTATGCCCGCCACCCCCCCCTCCGGACTTCGAGTGAATTTACGTCCCTGAACTTAAGCATCCACTAGGGGTTCGGGAATCTCCAGTGGCAATACCACTTTTTGGTGTGAACCTGGTGATACCGTCACGGCACCTTGTCCAGATTCAAAAAGACCGGTGAAAGGACCTGGGGACGCTTCGTCTCCATCTGCATCTGGTCCCCGTGCAGATAGAAAAAGGTGGAGGCATTCGTGGCCGTAGATGTCGCTGTTTCCACCGAGTAGCCTCCTGTAATGTGTGTGACCGCTACTCGTGATGAGGACGTTGGCTTCTAGCGGTCTTCTTTATGATTACCTTCGTAGGCTAGTGCTCAAATGGCTGTGTACTTGCTTGTGACGACTTCTCAAAGACACCTATGCCAAGTGGAGCCGTTGTGGCCATAAGCTTGGAGGCGTTCCTGATGCGACCATCATGAAGTTTGTACGTCCACCGGCCGAATTGCTCCACAATTCGCCTCTCGGGACCAAAAGCATGGTCTACCATCTTCGCCTTTCCTGGCTTCCTGATGCGCACCCATTCGCCGACTAGGAAAGTCGAAACCTTCGCTGCTCGCCTTCTGTCTGTGTAGTGTGCTTGCTGCGCTCTCGTCCCCGCTGCACCCGGCACCACAGACGCTGTAGCTCCTCGAATGGGTACGGCAGGAACTGCGATGGGGAAAGTTCAATGACGTGAAGCCGCGTGGCTGGCGCCCATGCAGCGGAAGTGCAGGAGACAGTTTTGTCGTTGCGTGCGGCGTTCAGCGAGACAGGCACAAGCAGGGACTCCGGAAGTATATCTTATGTCGCATCGTGTAGGTCACCTCTTTCTCTCTCTCTCTCTCTCTCTCTCTCTCATATATATATATATATATATATATATATATATATATATATATATATATATATATCCTATTAAAAATAATTCTAAAGGGCCCATCAGCCTTGAAGGATTATGGGACCTCACAGACCTTCAAAACCCTACAAAAATACCCTACAGGAAAACCCTTCAGGTATACCCCGCAGAAAAACCCTCCAGCCCCACAGCCCTTCAACCCGTCAGCCCAAACCCCTTAGCCCATCAACCCTTTAGACGCCCAAATGACTGTGAACCATAAACAAAAATGCAGTTCAAAACGTCATTGGAAATTTATTGCGGACATTGAGTTTTACATGCATATATAAGCTCAAAAAGACGATAAAAACCAACGCTTGTTCAAACCCGGGTGCAAGCAGCTGTAGACGAAAGAGATCATATCAAATAGGAACAACTGTCTACTTTATCACAACGAAAAATATCTTTTAAAGTACTCACAATGCCGCTGGGTAGATTCTTGATGTACGGTACGTAGTTCAGCTAATAAAACCTAGCAGGTGCACTTCACGGACACATACACAGTCTCAGTAAGCACGTGTAGCGAAAACCACGAACTCGCAAGCACAACCCGTCACCGCTGAGAAATCCTGAGCACAGTCACGGTTTCGTCCATGATGCCGTCGGGGCGGCGTCTTTGGCGTATTTTTCGCTTGTTGGATGCTTCTGAAGCCGGACGGACGAAGAGGCGCAAGGAACAAGGCGGGGCAGCGGCCGTCGTCCACCGTCTCAGGACCCGCAGTGCCATGATCCCGGTGCGCATGCACTACATGAGGGGAAACGCTGATCCCGCCTGCCAGGCTTGCGTCGAGTAGGCCGACACCGGCCACCATATCCCTCAATAAGCTGAACACGATGGCGCTCGAGCGGTGCTGAAGGCGGCCGACGCCGAACTGGGGTTCACCTGCGGAACCAAGGAAGTAACTGCACGGATCAAAACAAACCAAGGGGTGAACCCTCAAAGCTATGCCCATCTTTCTGGAGGAAACCGGTCCGTTCCAGATATCAACGGCGGTAAGAAGCAAACCGCCCACGAGTGGAAAGAAAATGGCTATTCGCGACTCCAGCAAAACGGACGGCGTCTGTTTTGCTGGAGTCGCGTCCCTTCGCGAAAGCCCCAGAGACGCGTCCCTCCGCGTCTCTGGGGCTTTCGCGGACACGTGTTGTCGGCGCGGTGGCGAACAATGTAATTTGACGAAGGTCCAAAAATTTCTTAAGTTTGCCTGACTGTTCATTAGTGTGGTGAAGCCTCAGTAAATTGTTTCCTTCCGGCACGTGTTTGAAAGCCCGTTTACTCCACAACACATGGTCGCGTGCTTTCGATTTCTTGGATGGGGAGGAAGGAATGGTCAGTATTGGGACCGCTTTTATTTTTATTTTTCTCAATGATATTACCCAGTCACTGAAATCAAAGATAAGGCTCTATGCGGATGACTGTGTAGTCTATTCTGAAGTTCAGAAAATTGCCGACTGTTGGGCACTACAAGATGATATCCGCCGTATCTCAGCCTGGTGCGACTCATGGGGCATGACGTTAAACATAAATAAATGTAATCACGTACGTTTTACGCGTAAGCGCAAGCCTATCTTATTTACATATGACATCAGCGGAAATTCTTTGGCGACAGTATCAGATGTAAAATACCTTGGTGTATATTTTTCAGAAAACCTTACCTGGATAAAACACGTGGACTACATAACCGCAAAAGCAACTCGGATGCTTAACTTTATTAAAAGAAACTTCAGAGACTGTCCTATGAACATTAAAAGCACATTATATGTTACATATATTAGACCTATCTTAGAATACGCAAGTGTTTCTTGGGACCCCAGCCAGGCCTACCTTGTGAACCAATTGGAGAAAGTACAAAATAGAGCAGCTAGGTTTATAGCAAGTAACTACAATTTTAGATCGAGTATTAGTCAGCTAAAAAGAGAACTGCATTTAGTCTCATTGGCCCATAGAAGGAAGTGTATGCGCTTAAAGTTGTATCATAGCATATTTCATAATTACCTCGGCATAAATAAAGCTAACTACATGCTGCCTCCCCACTTCACATCAGGAAGAAGAGATCACTCAAAAAAAGTGAGAGAGTACCACTGTAGGACGGATGTATTTAAAACTTCTTTTTTTCCCTCTACCACAACCGATTGGAACTCTCTACCGGAAGATACAATCAACATCACATCTACAACTTTGTTCTTCGATAATATCTTAAATGCTGACTTCCTCAACTGATTCGTGCGTTCTCATGCCCGTGCCACTGTTCAACTGAGTACCATGTAAATACTACAAATCTGTTTTGCGCGCTCATGTTGTCGTGCCCTGTGCTTTTGTACATTTGCTCATGTATGTGTATCCCTCCCTCGCAATAATGCCTTAGTTAGGCGCTGCGAGGTAACCTGAATAAATAAATAAATAAATCACAGAAAAACGTTTTGATTTCTTGTCTGTCTTGAATCACATTCAAAGTGACGACTACTTTGTAACTGATAAGTGGTTTCTTTATAAGGATGTAGAACAGTGGACTAAGGACGACAGACGAGGCGTTTCACTGGAGGGAACACCAATATTGCAGCTATCGAGCCGTTTCATTCACTTAAGTGAATGAGAAGGTTCGATAGCTGCTTTCTTGAGTTTGGTTGTGCTCGATTAGCTTCAAGTTTCAGCCACCCTCGCCGGCCGGTGAGTTGGCTATTCATCTTGGCTGCTTTTCGCCGAAAAAGCCTCTGGACCACACTGAAGGAGTTGGGTTGATTTCGCAATTACTCGATTCAGGAAAACCTCCTTGCTGCATATGATTAATGAGGGAAATTATCTGCTTTCAAAAGGTGGGGGACGCGTCTCGCAAAAGTTAGAAGCTGTCATGGCATTAGGATCTATCGCGCCTCCAATATTTATATTATCCAGAATAGATCTGTGCGCTTCATTCTTTCTAATTACCATCGTACATCAAGCGTAACCTCTATGAAAAAATGCCTATCCTTACCAACTCTTTCTTTACGCCGAAAGTTTTATCGATTAAGATTTGATTTCTAGAAACATCCCCTACATATCACCACGCAATGATCACATACATAAAGTCGAAATTCCGCAGTGCCACACTAATACCTACTACAGATCTTTCATACCTCGTACGTCTGCTGACTGGATCGAATCACCTTTCCACATCCATCGCCACAATTGTTAATCCTGTTGATTTTAAAAATGCTGTATCCATACTACTAGAGACTTGATTAGTGTTTTGAGTGTTCTCTTAACTTGTACGTAATAATCCCACCCCCTCTGTAATGCCTTCGGGCCCTGAGGGTACCAATAAATGAAATGAAATGAAATGAAATGAATACCCCCGTCGAAGCCAGCAGCAATATACGTCTACATTGCTCAGGTTGACCGGCCACAAAAATATACTCATTTTATCCGTTCAGGATTCGAAGTCATGTTCAATGCAAAGAGGTTCTGAGTGAATCTCCGATGAAGACTCTCCTCAGTTTGTCCGCATTCGTCTCCGTGCTACCGGTTAGAACCATTTGGCTAAGTTTAAGTAGTATCTCTGTGTCTGTCAAATATACTTTTATTCAGCAGTTCACCTAATAGCTAGTCAACTAAGTTCATATTTCAACCTGAAGAATATACTAATATCGCTTTAGTGGGACATAGTATGTAATATAATACATAATATGCTCGTCAAAATGACTTCTCGATTGCTACTAAAACCTGAATTGAAATACGAGTATCAGTTGCTTAGTGAAGCGCCAGCGGGTTAACATGCTCCTTGGCTCAAGAAGCGCTTGCTTAATTTTCGTAATCTTCCTGCAGCCTGTGTTGTTTACCGAGCAGACGACTGGAGCTGTTTCTTAAACGCGGATACGCACAAAAGCTCGATATCTCGGACAGATAAGTCGCATGGTTGAGGCATGCGAGTTAGCTAAAATTACTCTCGGTGGAACAATTCTGTAGCCACCCCCGCTTTCCTTAGATGATCAAAACTAATTAGAGTCTATTACCGTTTCTCCGGAGCCCATAGTTTCGGTTTTGAACAGAAGTCTCCGAAACGAAAGTTTGACATGAAAAGAACGAAAAACACCGGCAAAACAAGACTATGCTCGGCAAGTTTATGCGCATCGGCTACACTTAACCGTCTCAGTTCAAATACCTATAAAATTGGGCGTTAAAGAAAAGAAAATCGGTTAAATTGAATGCACCACCCGTTCAGGCGGCCCGGCCGACCCGACGCGGCCTGGACCCAGCCGCCATGTTTGTTTGGTGGTGGCGCCCCCTATAGGTCGCTGGAGTCGCGAATAGCGGCCTCCTGGCTTCCTCGGCTTCCCCTGACACCACTCTCTCCCGCCGACCACTGGAGGCGCGTGTTGCCCGGCCCTAGTAATTCTGCACCCTCTCCCCATTGCAGGGCGGAGAGAAGCGCAGTGTGTGTGTGTAGGCGTTGTAAAGGAGGGGGGGGGACAATTTGAGTTGCCTGTTCGTGTTTTTGACGACGACGAAAAAGAGATAACGCCCGACTCTGGTGAAAAGCAAAATGGTTCTTGTTTTCTGAAAAGCAAGAATGGTCCGCTGCAGCTTGGCCTTCGCAATCTCCCCCGCGTCCCTGTTCTTAGGCAACGCGCTGCTCTATGCTTGCCCTTTTTTATTAATATTCGTGCAACAAGCGAAGCTTGTTCGCCTCAAAACGCCGCTCGGCCAACAACACTCGGCCCGCTCCTCGTCAATTCTCCACATGGGGCGATCGCCCGCAGTGGCCTCCTTGGCGACCGAACACCCGGCCAGTGACAGACGGGTCCACGAGCCCACTCGTGTTTGATAGAAGAGCAGTAATAAAAATCTGACCGTACACACATACGATCGACATTCTCCAAATACTTATTTTTTCCCTTCGCGAACAATACGTAGCTATGTTCTAATTCTGCGAAATGTCTTTTCTCCACCTAAGCCGTGGCCCCACAGACATCTCAAGAAGCCTGAAGGTTTTCCCGACCCTATTAGAAAAGCTCTTGACAGGCTTTCAGACATTTCAAGGCATTGTAAAGGGCACTTCAGACATTTCAGGAGAGCCTCTGACGGGGCCAACGAACCCACCAGGAAATATCGGTGCCCCCTTCAAACATCTCAGAAATTCCTGAAGTCCCCTCAGAGCGATTTTCAATAGGGATATATATATAAATACATTTTGCGATTTTCATAGGGATATATATATATATATATATATATATATATATATATATATATATATATATATATATATATATATATACTAGTTACAAAGGTCCTACGCTTCGGACTTCGGTGTAGATAGTATCTATAATATATATATATATATATATATATATATATATATATATATATATATATCTATATACAAAGTCTATATACTTTATACTATATACATATATATATATATATATATATATATATATATATAGCCCTAGTGAAAAATACACCAGGCCGAGGGCTGGTGTGACTTGATGTTACACCAGACTTTTTCACAGATGTGATTTGGGACATTTCCTGGTGTTCTGGTGTGACACCAGAAATCTGGTGTGTTGGTGTGACACCAGAAATCTGGTGTTCTGATGTGACACCAGCAATCTGGTGTTCGGGTGGGACATCAGGTTTTGTTGTACTGTTGATACCAGAGCACATGTTGACTGGGTGTTGCTTTACTCACAAAAAAGGGTACAATGATAAGTTTGACAACAACGCTGCAGTCATATTCCTTTATTAAAAAAAGCAAAAAAGCACAACAGTAAAACTTCGGAAGCTTTACTGTTGTAGGGAGTTGGCCGCGATCAACTGGGGTTTGTCCGGAGCCACTGCCCTGCGTCGAAGAACCGGACGCCCTGTCGTTCTGCAATTCTTGCGCCTTTCAGCTTGCGGTTGACTCGTGTCTTAGTTACGCTGATCCGTTCCGCGTACCCCTCCGTGCCAGAAATCTCCTCTTCTAGGGCATCACATTCGACAGATGGCTCGATTTCCTTGTCCAGCTCTTTCAGGAAGCTTCCTTAAGTAGAAGAATATCAAATGTTTCTTCGAGCTCACCGATGTCGGTTGGATCCGTGGCCAGCAGGACGCCAATCTCGTTGATGATCTTTGTTGTGGCGGCTCGCAGGGTAATCCTCTTTCGCTTCAGGCGGTCGACGCCCTACTCGCACGTAGTAGGCATGATCTGGCCGTTAATTCCCAGTTTTCGGCACCAAAAACTGTAATAATTACTAGCTTTCTCTGTTGTTTTGCTACCAAACCAAGCTCGTCGGAAGTCAGGAAAGCGCACCAACACACATCTTTTCGGCTTCGACTCACAAAGAATACTTCTTTATTTTCTCAAACTTCAACAACAATACCGGCGGAAAGGGAAAGAGAAACCCTCGAAGAGGCGAGCCGGCGAGCGCCCCAAGCTGCTCAAGGCCACCCGGGAAAGTTCTCGGGACGAGGGGACACTTCTTGAGCACAAAGGAGCCCGCCGCGAGGTCTCCGGCGACCACCAAGACGGGAGGAAACAAGGCACCCCGTCGAGGGTCGGGACGGCACACGAACTAATCGAAAACACTTGAAGGTAAACATCTTCGACAGACGTCTGTCTGGTCGGGAAGTGATAATGGAAAAATAATTGACTCCAACCAAAAATTAAACTCGGACCCAACGTTTCAAAACCGGTTCGGTTTCTTCTTCAGGAGCGATTGATCTCGTGCGTGGGAGCAGCCTCGTCTTCTTTGGTGGTACGAATATCTCCTGATGGCGCTGTCCGCCTTACCATCGAGTCTTTTCTAATCACGTGTCGTAGTCCACTTACATAAACAGATGGTAAGGTACCCATAGATCTGTTGATATTTCCTGGTGTATTTTGGATGTGCCATGATTCAAGGATGATGTCTTTTCGAGATTGGTTTCAACATCCAATCTCCGAAAAAGAGTCCGTTCTTGATGTTGAAACCAATCTCCGAAAAAGACATCACCTTGAATCATGGCACATCCAAAATACACCAGGAAATATCAACAGATCTATGGGTACCTTACCATCTGTTTATGTAAGTGGACTACGACACGTGATTAGAAAAAGACTCGATGGCAAGGCGGAAGCGCCATCAGGAGATATTCAGTGCCACCAAAGAAGACGAGGCTGTTCCCACGCACGAGTTCAATCGCACCTGAAGAAGAAACCGAACCGGTCTTGAAACGTTGGGTCCGGAGTTTAATTTTTGGTTGGAGTCAATTATGTTTCCATTAATAGAAAACACGTTCGCGGACGGAGGGAAAAGTCAACAAAAACACAACTCTGGTGTCACATCAAACTGCGTGGTGTGCACACCAAGCTGCCTGGTGGGCACATGAGCCCTTGTGGTGTGACACCAGACTCTCTTGGTGTACCCATCAGGCTGATGTGCGGGTACACCAGCATTTCTGGTGGGCACATCAGGCTGGTGTGCTCGATACACCAGCATTGCTGGTGGGTACACCAGATATTCTGGTGTCACACCAGGATTCTCTGATGTCACACCAGGATTGCCTGGTGTATTTTTCATTCTACGACCACTGACGAAGCGTTGTGCAGTAAAATGAAGGCTGCAGTCTGATAGAATCGTCGGAGATTTATTAGTGTGAACGCACATATTGGACAAACAAACAATGATGACAACTTCAAACAAGCGGGTTAACAAGGCTTCCAAAGAAAGAATACATTCACCAACTACTTTTCTTTCTACTTCGAGTCATACACAATGTTTTTTTATATATCTATACTGCACGGTGCGCCATCATGTCAAACCAAAAGTGGCTGTCCTTTCAGTTGTCCTGTTAAACTCGTTGATTATTTCGTCTAGCACCAGTTCCGCGGTCCTGCCCTTGTGGACATGTAAAAGTAAAAGATGCGTTAGTCTGCTT
>JAZHYW010006182.1:0-143067 GCA_037355805.1 Ixodes ricinus | reverse complement strand
GAATCGCGACGTGGTACGCTGCTAGACATCAAACAAAAGACTTGATGACACAATTTTCTGCGGATACGTCTCCAGCATGTTGACCTCATACATTTGTGTGCTTCGAACATCAGACAGTCCTTATAACACCATTGTGACAGGATCATCGTGCAAGGAAGAAACGTGCTTCAGGCAGTGCCTGCAGTCTGTCTTTTGCATTGTGTATTGACAGTGTCTTACTTTTTCTTCTCTGTTTTTCAGGCGGTTATGGATATCAGGACCAGAGTTAGATCAATTCTAGGAGGGGCAAAATATCCGGTTATAGTAAATAAATTACAGGAAGATCCATCGGTGGATTCTTAGGGAATGCGTTAGCATCACCCTTGGGAAATGTCACACACGTCCCCCTTTGGAAATCGCTAACGCTGACCCCTCACTTTTCTGTTTTGGATTTCTCTTTGCTTCCTCTATTTTGCTGCCTATTTTTGGCCTCGCTACGGGGACAGTGTTAGCGTTTCCTAAAGGAGGACGTGTTTGGATTCTTAGTGAATCCGTGCACTAAGAATCCACCTATGAATCTTCCTGTAATTGTTTTCACCCCTTTTGTGTACTCCGCCTTTCAGAGTACGTCGACGCCCTTGGATACGGTCATTCATGTCACTCGTGGATAGAACCACATTCATACCACTCGTGGAATGGAAACCCATCCATATCACTCGTCTAGGAAATCGCAACCATCATTTTAGATACACACACACATCCCAGGCCAAGCACCGCTAATAGGGAAACCCAAGTCGAAGAACAACCGGCGGCGGCAGAGCAGCAACTGAGCACGCCCGCATTCCACCGCGCCGCGGAGAGTCCACCTCTCTGGCTCCGTGCCAGCTGTGCGCGTGGCCTTTGCCTAAAACGAAAGGGCTCGGTTTGACGAAAACCCGGCGGTGTCTGTCAGTTTGTCAGTGCCGGGGAGAGAGAGAGGTTGACGGGTCCCTGACGTCAGCGCTTCGGACCAATGGGAGCATCGCACGTGTCACCCTTTCCCCCTTCTTCTCTCTGTCTCCCCCACGCTCAAAAACTATAAAGACACCGCCAGGTTTTCGTCAAAACGAGCGTCTAATGCTAACGCATTAAAACATAAACATAACAAGAAAAGCAGCGCAAGGACGGACACAAAAAGGGAAGGAACACGAAAGACACACACACAAGCGCTGTCTACGTCCTTGTGCGCTGTTTTACTATTATGTCTACTTTCTACCAACTCGCTCAGCTTACTATAACTAGAGTGACCTTAACTAAACGCAGTATTGGCGGTAACCCATTACAAGTATCGGTGTTACCGGTAACGCGTTACTTTTTTCAGTAACGTAGTAACGTACTCATTTCTTTTTTCAAAACAGTTACGTGTAAGATACTTACGTTACTTATTTGGAGTAACGGGTAACGTAGTTACGTTAGTCGTTACTTTTTCCCAAACTAAAAACAAAAACACTACACTTTTTTTCGCGTTTTTAGGCGCCAAGCCACGTGAATTTTCTAGTTTTCTTTGCGTTTTTCTTTGCGCTTCTTCCCATATAGTATTTAGGTGAAATCGTAAAAAAAGATAAAATAAATATATTCAGTTTCTGCACGAACACGTTTATCAAAATATCGCACTTATGCATACCTGTACCATCAAAACAGTAAACCGTGTTTATTCATAATTTAAAAAAGTAACGCAAAAGTAGCGTGCGTTACTTTTATTTTGTGGTAATGTAAATCGGTAACGCGTTACTTTATTTTGCAAAGAACGAGTAACGTATTTTGTTACTTCTTTTTCGGTAACGCCTACAACACTGACTATACCCTATAGACCTTTTCATTTGAGTAGTTGCCTCACCGGCGGATAGAGGGCGCTGAAGCACTCGGCGCCATTAGGTTGCTTCAATTTGGTTGGTTCCGGTTTGAACGTGCACGCGGTTATCATCATCATCATCATCATCATCATCATTATCATTTATTTTCCTTGAGGGCCCCAGGGGGCATTATACAAGGGAGTGAACACAATAAAAACATCAACAAAAATAGTTAATAAAAAACACACTGTAACCTATACTTGTATTTCAGAAAGAAAGAGGTTAACGGCTGCAGCAAACTTGTTAGTGACAGTCATGTTTACAATGAGGTCAGGTAATGAGTTCCAATAGTCAATAGCAGATGGCAGAGTCGACATTTCATAAGAGACAGATGACGAAGTAATTGAGCGCAGTTTACATGAGTGGTCAAAACGAGGGAAAATACGGTAGGGAGGTGATAGTAGAGAATCTTTTAGATGGTTGTTGTGGTAAAAGATTTTGTGAAGAAGAGTGAGACGTGACACCCTTCCACGTAAAGAAAGTAAGTCAAGGTTAGCTGATTTGCGTAATCCTGATATGCTAGTGTATGGGGAGTAGTCAGAGTAAATAAAACGAAGACCTCTGTTTTGAACGGATTCAAGGTTGTTAGTTAGATATGATTGCCATGGTGACCATATGGATGAAGCAAATTCAAGTTTAGATGTGACCAAGGTTGTATAAGCTAGTAGTTTTACTGAAGGTGTAGCTAGTCTGAGGTTACGGCGAAGAAATCCGAAGTACGGTTAGCATCGGCAGTGACAGCATTTATGTGAGTAGTCCATGACAGATCAGAGGTCAGGTGAACGCCTAGGTATTTATATGAGGAACCGGTAGCTACTGGGATAGTGGAAAGGTGATAAGAAAAGGATGAAACATGTGAACTGCGGGTGAATGATAGAGATTTCCATTTATTAAAGTTTAAAGCCATTTGCCATTTGTGGCACCACTGAGTTATAAGTGCGAGGTCATTCTGCAAAATTTGATTATCGTGGTTTGAATTAATAGGTCTATAAATTACACAGTCGTCGGCGAACAGACGCATCGAAGAGGAGATGTTGAGGTAGAGATCATTAATGTATATTAAAAATAGAAGGGGACCAAGAACGGTTCCCTGGGGGACGCCGGAGGTTGCTGCGCAGGTGGTAGATTTGGTGTTGTTAATAGATGAGTACTGGGTGCGATTTGTGAGGAATTCGGAGATCCATTTGACGACTGAGGGATGGATATTAATATTTCTAAGTTTCAGTAAGAGACGTTGATGAGGGACCCTGTCAAATGCCTTGGAGAAATCAATAAATATGGCGTCAGTTTGCTTATTAGAATCAAAGTTTGAGCAAACGTCAGTAAGAAAAGCTGTTAGTTGCGTTTCGCATGAGTATGACTTGCGAAAGCCGTGCTGATGCTCGAAAAGAAGGTTGTGGGAGTCTAGAAAGTTTATTATGTTAGAATAGAGTATATGCTCTAAGAGTTTAGACGACAACCTGGTGAGCGAGATGGGGCGATAGTTGTTGATTAGTTGGCGATCACCTGCTTTGTAAACGGGGATGACGTTAGCGATTTTCCAATCGCATGGAATTTCAGAAAGTTGAAGAGACTGCGAGAAAATGTCGCAGAGGAAAGTTGAAGAGACGTGTTTAGTATTTATTAATATTTTCGAGTTTATTTGGTCGTTGCCAGAGCTAGAAGACACTTTCAGCTGATCAATGGCCTTTAGTACACCAGAGTGGTCGATCATGATAGGATTCATAGGAGGATGAAGGGGTTGGCACAAGTTGGGCATACTTGACAAGTCTTCATTGGTAAAGATTGAGCTAAAAAAGTTGTTAGTTTCAAGAGCACTATGTTCGTCAGAAAGTGGAAGGCCGTACTCGTCAACGAATTGTAATGGAAGAGAGAGTGCTGGGTTAATTACTTTCCAAAACTTTTAGGTTTATTGGTTAAAATGTTGGGGAGGTCATGAGTATAAAATTTGGATTTGGCATCATGAATCGCGGATTTGTAGGCCCTAGCGCATTCGTGATAGGCGTTCCAAGATGCGTTAGTGTTAAGAGCCTTTGCCCTCGTATAAGCTCTTTTTTTCCTGTTGGAGTGACAATGAACTGTTTTATCGTACCAAGGGTTAGTGTTATCGGATATAATTCGAGTGAGTGGAACGAAACGTTTGATTAGGGATGTTAGTCTATCTTTGAAAAGAATCCAGTTTTCATTGACCGTCCTTTCTGCGAAGTTAACAGAGAATATGTGATAAAATTCTTCGAGGTTGGTGTTGATAGATGCGTAGTCGGCTCTCGCGTAATCGTGAATGAATTTGCAATAACGTGATTTCTTAGGAGTAGTGATAGAGAATGTTAGCTCAATGACGAGATGGTCGCTAATGCTGGGTAAGTATGTGACGTTGCTGAAGAGTGAAAGGTCATTGCTTAAACATAGGTCGAGTACGTTGCTGCAGCGATTGGTAATTCTAGTGGGTTGAGTGATAACATTAGATAGGCTAAAATCTAAACAAAGGTCAATAAACTCTTGAGAAATGCACAGCTAGAACAAACAGTAGACCAGTCAATATTTGGGTAATTGAAATCACCAAAAAGGGTAACTAAAGCGTTAGGATATTTACATGCGAGTTCAGAAAGGCATTTATACAGCTCAATAACAAAATCTCTCTTATTATCCGGCGGTCTGTAACAGACACCCATTATTACGGAAGGCGTTGTGCAAAGATACACCCAAACAACTTCTAGGTCAGTGGTAAGCGGTATTAGCCGAGATGGTATATGGTCTTTTATGGCCAAAAGTACGCCCCCTTGCAGTTTTACGTGGTTTTTGCTTAATTTGGTGATACAGTTATTTTCCTTGTAGCACACAACCAATTAAACAGTGACATTGAGCCACTTTGAGGACTACAAGGTGTTTTTAAGCCTAAATTGCGGGCTTTTTTCCGAACACTGTTGATGTAGCTGATTATGGTCGGTTGCGAAACACCTGACTAATGCGCAGGCCAGATTACCATCGTCTACGGCCGTACCCGATGACACTAGCTTCCAGAAAAGACAACTAATCAAGAGACTAACACGGGAATGTAAAGAAGCATATCGACAGCTTGATTAGCAATGTGCTGAATCGGGCAGAACAGATGAACTCGCGAGTTTATTACTCACTGTTTGGTTTTCGTGGGAACCCAACCTTTAGTTAACTTCGCGGACTAAAAAGGTATCGTGTAAAGACGCAGATAATTTATATAAACAAGCACTATCGTCTCGGCCTCTTTCTTTTTTTCTTCTTAAATTCAGTACTCGAGGATATTTTGACAGGCCGAGTAGGAAATTTCTTAAATTATCAACACTCCTATAAAGTACTCATAAGCAGAATTTCGCGATATTGGCCCTAGGAAATAAATTATTCTTATATGAACATTTGCTTACTCAAGATCAGACATGTACACGTTACCCAAAAAAAGTAACTAAATACCGTTACTCGTTACTCGCTCAAAAAGTAACTAAATACGTTACTCGTTACCGATTTTCAAAAGGAACGCGTGAGTTACCTCAAAAGTAACGAGTTACTTTTTCACGTTACTTTGAAGACCAAATACACAAATGTTTTTGTTTCATGCTTTATTGTTTTCTTTTTAGTAGTCGTTGCCCTTAAAGCAGCAACTGCCTGTCGAAGTTTTCATCAGTTATGTTCCCCGCTTCCTTGAAAATACATTTACGGTGACGTTGAAGCGTCGTTCTACTGACGCGCTCAAAGGAACGGCAGTGTTATGCTTCAAGAAGAGCTGGTGAATCTTCGGGAACTGCGCCTTCATTGAGGACAGCGGGTAGGGGGTCATGTGCCTTCCCGTGTTTGTAACCTCCGGGTTTACATTCGGTCCGTACCCGGTTCTAGAAAGTTCAATTAACGAACATGATTGTGCTCGCTGGGTGAAGGACATTCTCAGCTGTAGAGTTCAGTACAGCAACGTTTATCGCTGGACACGTCAGTCGAACTGTTCGACTGACGTGTTCAGCGATACATGTTGCTGTATTGTCATAATATTTATTAGTTTTTCGGGTTTTCCATCTGCTTTTGTCGCAATAGACACATACTGAGGCTAGAATAAAAACAAGAGCGTTAAAGCGGTGTTGTACACGTTACTCCTCAAACTAACGAGATACCGTTACTCGTTACTTGGCCTTAAAAGTAACTAAATACCGTTACTCGTTCCTTTTCTGAAAAAGTAACTAAATACGTTACTCGTTAGCAGTAAATAGTAACTAGATACAAGTAACTCGTTACTTGTAACGCGTTACGTACATGTCTGCTCAAGATATGATATAAGGGACTGGCCCGCCAAATTAAATCTGGCGTTTGTCTGCCGTAAAATTGGCCAAATAAAATTAAAGGGCGTAGGAGAAATACCTCGGAAAGTTTGACTGAGTTCTAGGCACCACTTCACGGACCTGTGTGAACAGATATTTATTTGTTTGAAAAGACTCGCTTTATAAATTTCGGCGTCGCCAGCCACCAAAAGTAAACCTCTATCCGCCATCGACAGCACTGGACTCGGGTGACTGTTATGCAGACGGCTTTTTTTTTCTCCCGGCGCCAAATGTTGCGGACCCCAGATACTGGCAAAAAATAAAACGTACGCAAAAAAAGAAAAGCGTTGTTTTTATTGCGCATGCGCCGAACCAAAATCGCGTTTGAATTTCGAAATAGCATCGACGTTATTTCTTTGTGCACGCGATTATAAAACTCGCTACTGTTAAGTTGCTTGTGGCAGTTACGCGGGAAGTCTCAACCTTTGTGTTAAAATAAATTTAGTAAATTGATCTGGTTATCTAAAGATAATCAATAAATCACTTAAATGACTGTCGAAATGGGAGCGAGCATGGTTTAGAATTTCTTAAACTTCATAAGTAAACCGACCAACCGAATGTTTACACTGCAAAAAAAGATTGAGAACCTCATACACCATGTGGGTGTGATATTATGAACAAACAAATCGCCTGAAGTTGACGTACCATTATTTCTAGCCTCAGATAAAATACAAGTTAAACGTTCGTTGTTTATTTCCTCCACGAGTTTCCTCACATAATCAACATAAACTGTTTTCGATATATTATGAATAAAAAGGATACTTTCATTAAATACAGATAGCCTTCTTGCGCTGACTATTCTTGACGTCTTCCGATCCTAAATGCGCGATATAAATATACGCGCTTCTTATGTTCCGCCACGATTAGTAAACAAACCTCAGTTGTCATAAGGACCTTTGAACCCTCGTGATGCCTAAAACGTCGAGTAGACGTATCGGACTACAGCTTCACAAGTAAGGCAAGAAAGCTGGGTGAAAGGCAGCGAAAAACACGAATACAACGCATCCGCCAAGGCGCGGAGGGGGAGCAGAACAACAAGTTGAAGCAACCTGATGGCTGCCGCGTCACGTGATTCCAAGATGGCAGCGCCCATGCGAGGGAGGGTGAAATAGTCTATAAACAAAGCCTGTTCATGAATTAAGTGCAGTTTATTCTAACGAAACTATTGTTTTGTGTTGCCCGACCCATTTTTCCTCGGCTCCTGGGTCACCATATCATTATTTTCACCACATATAGATGTATAAATTCACGTGGGATACAAGACTCACAGGTGTCTTGATTGTTCAGGAATGCTCCTAGCGTCAAAACACAAACCCGTCGAATAAAGCATATAGTACTCACAACGACAATACAGTCTGTGCGCAATCGTTACGCACATATTTGTAACTTGAAAGAATATTTTGTTTTACATCGATAGCTCCCATGTCGTAATTCTTCAGAGTGTTACTTCCGTATAATATATTTACTAGTAATGGAAGAAACGTGAGACAAAAAAGTAGTAGTCAGTAAAAGCGACTCGCAATTTAACCACAGCAAAATATGAAAGTGAAAAAAACAACAACGTAGGCGAGCAGGTGAACTAACTCCATACTGATAAACAGGCACGTAGCCAGGATTTTGTTTCGGGGGGGGGGGGGGAGGCGCCCATGACAAAATGTTGTATGAGGGGAGGGGGAGAGGAGGCCCCAGAAAAATAAACAATTTCGGGGGCGGGGGAGGCCCCCCCCCCCCCCCTGGCTACGTGCTTGCTGGCTGATAAACCCGAGCGAGTGAGTTGAAACCGAGCTGGCGCCAGTGTGCAAATAGCCCTCACATTCTTCTGGTTCTCAACTAGACGGCGGGTTTCACAGTGTTTGCGAGATTAAATCGACGTGCTATTATCGGAAAATGGTAGACTATGCCACTCTTACACATAGTTCACTCTTATGGTGAAATAATGATGCGTAAAAATTTTAAAAATATACCCGGACCGAAAGTGTGCCAGGGATATACCGAGCAGACGGCGCCACTGAGATTGTTGCCAAACAAAAAAGGGGCGAATACTGTGACCACACACAGTGTCTTAGATTGGAACATTTCATACTCTAAGCGAAAGACAAGGAAGGGGGAGGGGAGGGAGGGGGGGGGGAGATTCAAGCTTGTAAAGTGAAAGCCCGCAAACTGTATTCACCTGACGAGAATAATCCCTGGAAAAAGGAAACAAGGGGGACAAAGGACAAACAGATGTCTCCAAACACAGCTAGGTGACTGCGCGTATTATCATAGTATTCTGCTGTCTGATACTATGATCACCCCTAAGCTGACAGTGCGGTGGAAGCTACGTGCTCGCTGGACCAGTCTTAGGCCTGTCTTTCGCCACGTGACCAGGCCCCCGCTCATACCGATGAGCAGAGAGCTGGGTCAGGCGATGAAAGGGGGGCTGGTGATTGGTCCGGCGAATGCGTAGCTTTCAACAGACTGTCAGCTTTGGGGTGAACAAAGATCCCACATTCTGTTTGGCGATAACGATCTCCAGGGCCACGGACCCTTTTGTCACCATTGTCCTCGTGCGCCCCAAAATGCTGTGAAAGCATTCGGACCCCAGTCGAGTTCGCCCACAAAGAACAGTGACCTCCAGACACGTTAAGATGACCTCAATCTCCGTACCACCCCGCAGATGCGCAGTTCCAGGATACACCAGGACGGGATCGGACATCGCTAAAGTCGCCCTTTTTTCCGGCTTCTTTCGTAGTCAAGTCTCGAAGCCGTTGCATCCGTGAAGATGAACATCGTCGCCATACTATTGCTACTCCTTGCCTTCCTGCACCAAGCCTGCGACATTGACGGACTACTGCTCGGCTCCCTGCTAGGCCTAGCGCTTCTGCCGTACACCATCATCTTCAACATGGCCGGGATTGCTGGAGTCAAGCTGGCCATCGCCGTCAAGCTCCTGGGCCTGTTTGCTTGGTGGAGGGCCGGGATCAGCGAAGCCACCATGAGTAGACAGCTGGACCTAAATGCGTTGCCGACCCTTCCACCCCTCCCGTTTCCAGCGGGAGCCGTCTCGCTGCCCGGAATGGGCGACTTGCCGCTTCACATGATTCCGGGCATCTTGGGCGAGGTAGTGCGAAGCATGCTGCAGGACGACAATGTAGGCGCTGGATTCTTCCAGAGGACGGCACGAAACGAAGATTCCAGCTTCACGGGAAGGCAGGACAAGGGGCCGTCATCTTACAGTGAATCGGAGCGGCTACGACGGACGCAGCAGCTAATTGCGAAGGTCAGTTCAACTTTTTTTGTTTGTGCGCATCTCTCGTTTTAATGCGGAATTACTGTGTGGGACTGGGCTATCCATTACAACAATAATACACATCGCAGATGTGTCGTTTTCGAAGCGGAAATTTGTGATGTGCACCCCGCATCACGCGCATTCGACGTGCAAGAAAACCGCGGATAATACATACGTCAGTGGCACGGTGTCAAAAACGTAATTTGGGAGGCCACCAAATAATGGGTAAGTTTTAGCCTACTTTATGTCTAAATCGAGTTAATATAATGCCTGCATAACAGCTATAAAAAGCACGCCGGCCACCCTTCACCACTACGGCGTGTCGAGCAATGGATCCCGCAAACAAATTATGCCCATAAATATTTTTTTTAGGGGGGGGGGGGGGATTAGGGTAGCCGTCGTTTATGTTCTCTTTTATATTTTTTTACTCCATTTCTCAAAATATCAAATTCAATGCCGTGAACAACGTAATGTCTTATGAAAAATCTATGCTAACCTAAAGGCATCTTAGGAAAGTTATTTTTGAATGATATCTCATATTCTTTGTAAAGTAACGACGAAGCAACGGCGTTACTTTAGCAAAGTAACTCTAACTGTAACAAGTCACTCTTTCAATTTTGTAACTAACTGTAACACTATTACATTTTAGCAGTAACGTGCCCATGACTGGTTAGCAGGGTTGTAAAAGTTACTTTAATAAATGTACATTAAATACAGTCACTCAAACGAAAAAGTATCTAGGTACTCGCATAAAAATGTACCTAGGTACAGTTACTTCACAGATACTTTATTTATTTTCCCCAAATATATCAGAATATATTGGAAGTAAAGCTTTTTATACTAAGGATACACACAAAAACGAATTCTAATAAATGTGCTTTAATTGGTGTCAATGCGGGAAATAAGGAAAACCGCATTCACATGAGCCGGTGCTGACGCCGACGGGCCGAGAATACATCGGCCGCATCAAGAAACGCATGAGTCAAGTGCATATGCACCTAACCTTCGTGACGACGAAGCAAAAGACTTCCTCGTTTATTTTTTATTTTTTTAGTTAAAACAAAATTAAGCGGTTTTTTTTCTGGACTTTTTCAGCTTTGATAATTGCAAAATTTGAGTCGGATCTATTGAGTGTAAACTGCACTATATACACGATGTTACATTGCTTTACGATTGTAATTATAATTTATTTTCAATTATATTCTATATTGAATTTATGGCACAAGAGAGCCACCACCAGGACAAGATACAGGCAACAGAAACTGCGCACATCTTTCAAGTTATCTTCCCTTCAAACACGCAGTGAAGTCGATTTGGGTTTGAGATGAAGGAAGCAGGCGCTATTTCCCCTAAACTGAGTTCCGAAGCGACTCGAAAAATTGGTGTCGCTAGAACGGCATCGCTAATCCACCGTTCGCTCAAATGAACACCGCCATTTGCTAAAGTGTCGTTCGATAAACATCAGGGGCGGGGCTTCGTTCGCTAAAACGTCGTTCGATCAAGTCAGTGCCGCCCAGCCTGAGTCCGAGGTCGTACCCAACTCAACGTTAATCACGGCACATGGTAGTGTGCTAATACTTCAATATTTATAGTTTCTACCATTTGGCGAAGTGAATAGAAAAGAAAACAAGCAGGTGACTTGCACTTTTGGCACTGGTTCATTGGCTTCATCGATCGGAATTCATTTGAAACGGAGAATAGCGGTCGTATGTCGTAAAGTAATCAAACTAGGTCAATAGCGCAATGTGAGGGACCTTTCAGGCGTTTACCACCGCCATCCTAATTCCTATCTGCATTTCAGTTGCGACGCAACGCCTTCCGAAGCCGGGCCGCCAACATGACGGAGTTCGCACCGGCGCTGGACCTCATCCACGAGATGGACGTGAACGACTGCATGCTGAAGCTGTCCTGCGAGGTTGGGGCAGAGCCCGCTCGCTACGGGAATTACGGCAAGCGCGTCGCTCTCTTCGTGAGAGAGCTGGGCTCCATTGGCGGCAACGGCAGCTCTTTCCAGCGCTACCAGGCCGCCTTCGACGTTGGCAGAAGGACGCAGCTGTCCCTATGCGGACGCATCTACCCAAACTGCCAGTACGACCTGGTGATGCTCACCATGATGGTCGAGAAGGCCAACTTCTCGTAGGGTTCCCTTCGCTGCAGAGTATAATGTGTGATTCGGGACAGCGAAATAAAGTTACTGCCTTTGATAAAGTTCATCGGAGTAGCTTCAGTTCTCTCCAGATGGTTGCACAGCGGTTGCACGAGTCTCCGCGGCAATCGCTTTCTTTCTTCGGAACATAAATCATGCAGCCTGAAGAAGTCACAACGAATGACTGCTCATTTTAAGCCGGAAAATTTCGAACTCAGTTACACCGAGGACAGCTGACTGGAAACAAAACCACCAAATGCCACGTGATATGTGGTATCACGTGGCATACGGTGGTTTTGCATGATGTTTGATCGTATTACGGTGACATGGACCTTGAAACTCGAGCGCCAAATGATTGCACGGTTGAGGGAGAGCGCCAAATGTTTCTTGCCGGGGTAACACAAGTATTCACCGCATTCGGTGGGAGTTGGTACCACGAGGGCGCCACAGTATTTGGTGCCCCAGTAGACTTCCGGTAGTGTATTTCTTCTTTAGCAACACAGGGCGATCGGGTAAGACAATTTTCTTTCGGACAAGTATCTGCAACACGTTTGTAAGGACCTGCGCGCTTTGTAGAGCGCAGTACAAATAACAAAAGGATGTGAGCGAAAAGAAAAAGAGCGGAAGCGCGCACGGGTCGAGTCGAGTGGGATCGAGTCGATGTTTGCAAACAGACATCGACTCGATCCCACTGAGTCAGAAGTTTCTTTGTCGCGCTGAAAGTTTAAAGATAGAAGCATGGTTTAACGGTGTATACCGATTCACTTTCAGGCTGTTTTATCAAAATCGGGACAAGCCGAAAATCCCCGGATGGGAGATGTCACTGAATGAGAAATAGCCGGAACTGCAGCCCGCTCTGAACTGCGCACGACGCTGCTTCTTTCCTCGAGAATCACACCCATTGTCTCGTTGTTTTTTTTTTTCGTTCTTTTTTTTTTTAACGGAACAATTTTTAAGTGTTTAGGTTACGTGCATGTTTCCCTGTGAGTTAAAGATTCGCACACCCGTGCCTTGATTTCTTCAACATAACGCCGATTTTTTGTCTGACAACGAAAATTGACACCTATAGACAACAAATACACGAGGAAAGATAAACCCCGAAAATGTGGAGACCCAGTTATGACGCGTAATCATTCTTAACGCAGGTAATACAAATTAAAAAAAACTTATCGTGCAATTTTTGAGTTAAGAATAAGAAAACATTAATTCCGATATAAACGATCGAGTTTCGGAAGAATGAGGTCATTATAACTTTTGAATGGGTCACGGTGCACGAGTAAAGCAAATCAATTAATCCGTTTTGTCACAAAAACAAAACAAAATGAGTCGTTCATTGTTTATACAGCAGGAGTTTAGTCTGCCAGAGTGTGGCGACATTGTTACCCACTATAGATGAGCAATTTAACCAACGCAGTACGACTGCTGGCCCAGGGTCTTTAAAGTGCATCACGCAGTAGCGATACACGACCGCACGCCGGTATGATGCTCACCCAGGGGCCAGGAAACATGCACTCGGCGGGAATGTCGGCGAGATTTCTGACCGCCCGCGATCTGCCATCGTCGCCCTTGACCTTGGCGCTGGCCAATCGTCAAAAATCTCGCCAACTTTCTCGCCGAGTGTAAGTGCCAACAGAGCCCTTAGATCAAAACGGGAAGGGGTGGCGATTGAACTCAGAATCGCTGGGCTCTGCAGCGCGAGGTTTCGCTATAGTCGGTGACAAGTCAAGAAGGTAAGAGAAGCTCCTCCCACAAGCGTGATGACGCCGTTTCATGTCCCTCCGTAGTCGAAAGATTATAGTTCACTGGAAACGCCCCTTCTGCCGCTTCAACGGATAGATATTGGCTACAGAGTGCTGCCAACTTGTCTCCGACCCCTACTTATTATCAAGAAAGCGACCTTTGTATTCATCGGAGGAACCAAGCCCCTGAAAGTAGCCTTTGTATCCATCGGAGAGGAACTAATCCCCGAAAGTCGTCTTCGTTTCCATCGAGGGGGAAACTCTAATCTCCTCTCGTGGTCGCATGCTAAGTCAAAGTTGAAAGGCAAATATTTACAGGTAGGCAAACCCTCCTCGCGCGTTGGCCGCGACGTCGCGGAAACGATGGGACGCTATTGGATGCGGAGGTGGCGGAGGGATATACGATTCCCTTTGAGGGGCATTTGCCGCTACCTTCTTGACCTGTAACTTACTATAGCTGACTCGGCCACCGATCCGCCTTTATCACCATCAACCGATAACTTCCACTGCTTCATTTCTATTAATGTCAGATTGACACGACAGCAAGCCGCGGTGACAACGCCTTCATTCACGCCATTTCATCAGTGGACATCGTGGTGACTAGTGCCACTAAATAAGCTACGCTTCAGAGTAACGACACTTGCCCATATTGTGGCTTGAATTCATGGTTGCCAGTTATCTGAAGCTTTATCTGAAATCTTAGAAACACTTTTCCGCCCTCACAAATGTTTAAACAGTTTGCGACAGAGCAAAGAAATATTACATAAGCTTCCTAACAGCGAATCTAATCCTGAGGAAGTCGCACTTTTGAGTCATGACGATCGGCAGTTGCGTCTGCTCTGCAAAAGCACCAAAATGGCGGCGCCCACAACAATGTCGGGGAACAGAGTGCCGATACACTAAGCGCAGCTCATTTTAGTGGCTCTTAGCGGCGAGATGTTTCGGTGGCGCCCTCGTTCGGCTACCTTTCGTGACGTCATTACCTTGTGAACAACAAGCTCGATGGTGTTTGTAATGAGCACTCTGGAAGCCTGAAATCATAGCAGTCTCAAAGCAACACTGCCAACTCCGTCAAAATTGAAGTTCTTACATTCCTCTTATTCCCGTCGATGAAAGATCCTTTGCTGACGTCATAGTCATCATTCGGCCAATTGTGGTGGGCCGACCACAGCGACACTTCCGACCGCTCACGTCGCCACTAGTGGCGACCTTGCTGCTGAGCGTGCACCTGCAGCATGCACTTTTCACCTGCGAATTTGTTTTTCTCGGCAAGAACAAGTAGGACGCAGAATTTTGGTATTTGTTTTTTCACCTGTGAATTTGTTTTCTCGGCAAGAACCCAGAATGATCACCAGCACGGAACAATGACGTCATGTGCAGTGACAGTATGAGGCAGTCGACTGCGCGAACTCGCAGATGCCCGAGTTTCTTTATTTTTTAGGTAATACAAAAAGTTTGTTCTATACGTGAACATTTTGGTATTTGTTTGATAGGAACAAAGTATAAAATAAGTGTATAAAGTTTTAATAATAATATAAGTAGAACTGAAAATTAGAAAACTCTCAAATTTGGCTCAACGGTTTTCATGTTTTTGTGTTCAGACCACGGTGGTTCAGACCACGGATGGAGATCCAAGACGTCGAAGAGAATGAAGTCAGAGTTCTGAACCACAGGCAGCGCGAGCCAGCTAGACCGAAGCACGACTAATAGAACCAACGGCAGGAACAAGCCCCCGAGAAACCCGGCCGCTTCATCATCGTTGTTGGTTTGGTCGGCAGCATTCATCGCGGCAAGGGTCACGAAGTCAAAGTGAAGCCGGACGGCCATTATCCGTCCGAAAATAGCTACACCCCATAGTCCATCTTCTCGCACAGCATGTGCTCGCTCAGTCAGATGCCCATCCAGTGACTGACGGGCACGTCCCTCGAGAACGACCTCTGACACTAGCGGATAGATCATCCATGCGACGACTTCTACGAATACGTCTGCATCGGTCGGCACTTCAAGCACGAGGAATGACGCGACCTCGCCACTCATCAGGTACCAGGCCACAACTCAGCACGAAGGTAATCACTGGGGAAGATCCCGGCGGCCAGGATCAGACGACTTCTACACATACGTCTGCGTTGGTCGGCACTTCATGTACGAGCAAGGCAGCAGCCTCATCGCTCATCGGCTACCCGGCCACATCTCATCACGCTTATTACGCTTTATACACTATGCTATTCTGTACAGAGTACTCTCCACTGTTCAATTGAAAGTCATTGCATGAACTTGAAGCCCACCCGCAGTGGCATACATTGCAAATTAGCAGAATCCCTGATTTTGGTTTGAGCCAAGATCGATTTTTCCACAGAGCATGTTCGTTGTGGTCGGTGTAGCGAGAACGACAACCGCCAATGTCGCCGTGCCTCTGGTTGCTAATAAGACGTTGGTGCCTGAAAGCGTGACTCGCATATCATCTACTTAGTGAGCGAAATCTCCAAGCCTTTTGGGGCCGTAAAGTTTATCCAAGCGGAGACTTGTATGGACACGTCTGCTAAGGTTCTGACGACGTGCGCGTGAGGCAATCTTCCACGTTCAAGATGCGTCTCATCGGCATATCCTGTTACAAGCGTTTTAGTGCTGAGTTGTTTCGGAGAACATCGGGGGGGCCTGCGAGAGAGGGCGCGGCTGAAGTCCTTAGTGCCGTTGCACCCTAAGAACGACATGGTTCTGACAGGTGCGCGGAGGCAAGCTGCCGAACGCTGGAGAAGAGAGGGGAAACCTCCTTCTTCTATTAGCGTTCCGTCTGCTTGTTTCCCGGACCGTCTACCGAGACCTTCGTTCTAGGTTGCAACGGACTAGACATCCTGCTCCTTGCAAGGACATTCTTTGAAGCGCCGACTACGTGACAGTGTATGTTTTAGGCGTCTTTCAGTTCAGCAGCAGGATGAACTGAAAAGACGCCATCTTGATCTCGGGAAATGCTTTTGGCCATGCGGGGGGTTGTCGTTAGTTGTAAAAAGAACTATCAAAGAACTTTAGCAGCGGCCAAAACACTGCTGCTGCACTGTCTCAGTCAAGCGTGTCAGCCAGACGTTACTGGACGCTTTCTTGCGAACGCTTGGCCCTCCCTGGTCAAACAAATCTTCCACCACCGGGTTTGAGTTCACAAGACGTCATGGGGCAAGTATCACTGGAAGCGTGAAGCCAATATTGTAGTGAAGGCTTTACTGATGCCGCCTAATTTCTTCTTGTTTATTAGTTTGTTTGGAGTCTGTGGTAATCCGTAAGCGCTGCTTATGATGAAATGACGAGATCACTTGAAACAGAATATGCAAGTCATCTACAGCTATATTTCCGCACAAGAGGAGAAATGGTAACACTCCAAATTGATATTTGTTGTGACTTTATGTTAGGAAATAAACTATAACAAGTTATGGCATATATGCACTCTATAAGCTCGACGTCTTTTGCACACGTAGCTATTCCCATACCACTCACCATGAAGGACCACGACCTCGAAAGGTTGTTTAAATTGCCCCGGTAATGAGGGCTTGAAATGAACTTACTCTTCTGCATCTGGCTCTCGTGTTTTCTGCATTTTGCCCTCCGATTCTGGAACCAGACCTGAAACAAAAAGATCCGCGTTAAAGTGTCACTTCGCCCGACGAGCACCCACGACAGATTTTGCATGTGCTCATGGACAACTCGACTTTCACAAAACATGCAAATACGTAAGGAGGAAGAGAAGACTTTAGAGAGATAACAGAGTTGTTGAGTTACATGCACAAAAATGTCAACCTGTTAAAATGCTGATGTTCGTCTCGAAAAAAAAAGACAAAATAGGATAAAATAAAGCAAAGCTATAAGAGAACAAACAATATAAAAAATAGACGCATAGGCATTATTTACATTGAAGTTAACAGTATTTTGAATATACGAGTAATACGAAGATAATTAACCAGTTTTTTGGGGGCGTTACGTATGTCTATCCTCAGAAGTTGGCAGGAGGACCGGAGAAGGTCTGGGTGCAATTGAATTTCTTTATTTTGATTTATAAAACAAGATATAGCACAGGCGGATTAAACTAGCCATTCAGGCTAGTATTGTCCCGCTCAATATATGTTAGTGCGTGGAGCAATACAGCGCTGTCTGCCACGAGACCGAAAAGACAACAATAACATTCACCTTACCAGTTAACTTTAGCTTAAGACTACTGCAGTTATTGTTACCGAAAACGTTAACATTAGACATGCGGTGATAAAAATATTTCAGTTTGCCTTTCGTGGGCCTTTGTGCTACTGCTTTATTAGCGTAATTTACATTGTGACGCGAACGTGACGATCTACTTTTGACGTTGTGTGGAGGCCTATTCTTGACGGTCATAAACCCAGAATACGGACAAACTATGGCTCACAAGCATTAGCCTACAAAATACCAGAAATCTTAAATGGACACCCCTGTGTGGTTGAACTATTAAAATCTCCTACTTCATTACCTAGATTTAAAAAGACCATCAAACACTATCCTTTTGGACGCCTCTGAATAGTTCTGTATATGTGTATGAATGCATGTATGTATGAATGGTATGTATTTTGTATTCTGTATTTGTATTTGTAGTTTTGTGAGAAGCGTCTAGCCATACGCCATCCGTTATATTTCTGTGTATTCAAGTTGAAACTTGATTGTAAAACATGTTTCCCTGTTTAATGTGCATATGTTAATCACATGTTTCTATGCTTGCAACCGGTTGGTCTGTTTGTGTTATTACCATTTCCTTTTTTTCTGCTGTGCGATGTATAAGGGTGGGGGGGCCTTGTCAGGTAAGGTCTGTTTACCTTTTGCCCACTCACCCGTGACTCAAGACGTCCAAATGAAGGTTATTGTTATTATTATTATTATTATTATATTTACCATGATCAGTAACTCGTTATAACAAGTTACTGACGCTTAAGTATGAAGTATAATTAATGCGATCCCTGTGAGACTCGGTCAGGAGATACAGATATTATTACCATAGTAAGTAACTGGAAACAGTGTATTACTAGCGAACGTTGCATCTGTCTGAAACTGTGTTAATTTCAAGCTGTCCATATATTCTTGTATTTGTTGTAATCCGCAGTCAGTCATAGAAGCGCGTTGGCTCGTATAGTAAGCCGTCATAAAGGGGGGCTTACGGGCTTCAGCGGAGCCCGATACTAAGCCTTTTTATTTTTCCCGCGCTCAGAAGGCGATAAACGAACCCTGCGTGGGAAATTGCTCTGTCCACGCCCTCCCTTCAGCGCCCCCTTTATTACACGCGTAACGGCGATCCCGTTAAATCCCAATTTGGTAATGAATAGATATCACGAGCCCGAAAGAGCGTTGCGCGGAGTTATGCAAATGCGGTCGTAAAAAAATATTAGGGGTGGCCGGTGGCGACCCCTGTCGGCGCTGGCGAGAGGCAGCAGCGCGGCGGAGCCTTAATTGAATTCCGCCATTAAATGTATTATTCGGGAGCAGACGACCTGCGTTGCGGAGAACGGGCTGGCAAGAGAATGGGGACCTCGCGAGAAAGGGGCGTGAGCTTCCAGGCGGCGCCGCCCTTGATTGGCCGCACGGTCGATTCCCCATTTTGCTCCCTACGACGCCCTTTCTCCCCAACGAACCAAGGTGGCGCCATCTATCGCCCGCGCCGGAAAGCATAGGTGATCTTTTCGTTGCAAAATGAAGGCGTAATGATTGTAGCTCCGAGACAAAAGAGAGTTTTATACTCGTATTCAACTCAGAAATATTTATATAAAAAAGTTTGTCTTCTCACGAAACATCACAAGTTTTCCCCTTCAAGCGCTGAATTGAGATGTAAGTTGGTGCGTTTTAGATTAGCTTTAAGTTATTTCATAAAGACGTACACGTTTAAAGCGCCGAAATCATCATTTATTTCTCGAACAAACAAATCAAGTAAGAACTACTTCGCGCAACGTATGAATAATGGGCAAAACTCTATTTTTGATGTGACGACGATTTCTTGGTGTAATAACGATTTCTTGATGTGACGACGCAATCCCCACCATACGCTGTGGATTGCGGCAGAGCAGCATATTGAGAGTATTTGGCCATTCATTGGGAAGTATAGGAGGCAAATGAGGAGGCGCCATTGGCCGAGAGCGGGCTGGGCGTGTTCCAGGGTGTCTTCACAAATTCGAATGTGGCCAGCCAGAAGGCGCAAATAATGCCCTGGCGGTGGTCGCGAGAAACAAAACTAATAAGTGCGCCAGAGTAACTCTCAGTGACTGAAAATATGGTGGCACGTGATTTTTCGATCACGGTCATGCAAAATCAAATTCTAGGAGTACGATCGACGTGATCCGTACGCCAGGCGCCGAGGGCCGGGAAAATGCCGTCCGAGTGGTCAGACTCCGACCGAGCAAAAAGAGAGTTCGAGCAGCACATGCGAGTCTTACATCGTTTTGCATGATCATAAACGAGACATCACGTGCGCTATGTTTTCAACCATCAAGAGTTACTCCGTTTAACTGTTACGCACCTATTAAAATTGTTTCTCGCTAATACCGCTAGGGGATTCTTTTCGGCTTCTGGTTGGCCAAGAAAGCACGTCACGCCTTCTCTCTGCGTCGCGTGCACGCCAGGCTCTGCCCGCTCCTCACATTGACCAAACTCTCTCTATACACGGCTCTGGATTGCGGGCCTAGCGGGCGTGTGCTCAATCCATGCGGCACATGCGCAAAGCTATAGCGTGCGGTTTGCTGAAAGTGTCTATAACTGCATAATAGTACTCATATATTAGTTCAACTCTCAAATATTTCCAACCAAATGAAGACTAAGGGTGAAAAAGATACCCTAATATCATTGTTGATAAAGTTTATGGGGAAAAAACGTGCTGTCCTTGCATGTGCAGGGATACACTACCAAAGAAAGTTATGCTCGTATCTTATTTTATAATGGGTCCCACTCCCCGCTTCTAGCTAAACGCTGTGAAACAAACTTGCCTGCTTGCTTGTGGAGTTGCGTGAAACTCAATAATATTGCACTTCACAGGCGCACTAACTGTAACCGGTACACACACAATATCAGCGTGTTGCAATTGTAAAAATTGACTCTTTAGTTATAGGTCGCTGCATGACGCACTCCCACACATGCTCAATTATTAGTTAAGTAAACCCCTGAATACCCGCGAAATAAGCTTATACCCAACGTCATCTCGGCAAACCTATAGAGGACTATCTGTGTCTCAGCAAAATCCAAGTTGACATGTATGCAGTACAGCTTTAGGCGGAATAGCTATATAAAATGACGCAAGACTTGATACGCGCTAGACAAGATCAGCTCACTGGACAGCAGGCGAACAGTCAGACGCTGTCTATAGCTTATCCCCAGAGTAAATCAGCCGAGGTTAATGCCATTCCGCAGATCCATTCTACCTCGGATTAAAGAAGGGTGCCCCTAATCCACGTGGCCGTCCACCACGCCCTCTTCGGGATACTATAACTGTCGACAATGTCACCATGTTGTCAGAAACGCTCAAGTCTCAAAATGAGGGTGGGAACTTTGGTTCCCGCCGACTACCGTGCTTGCATAGATCAACACGTGACTCTTACGTCACGCTGCGGCGGTGGCGCTGCTTCCAGCACGGTGCATGCACAAACGCCTCCGCACCTGGTGTCGAAAACGTGGACTTGTTTGTAAACAGTGCTTTGACGTGTATGGCATATATGTTCTAGAGAAATTCGGCATCGACCGTTTTGTTGTAATCTATTTCAAACTGCGCAGCTGACAACGGGGTGATTTGTGTTGACTGCAACGCGCTGCTATGGTGCACCCGAATCCAGTGTGCGCGAAGCACGTTGCCCTAATAGAGCGTCATTAAAAGCTTCATTATACCCAGCTTATTCGTCGAAACGAAAAACTAAATGTTATAAACACAGTATAAAACCTATTAAAAAATATCAGAAGCAAATGTTGTGATTCTTTTATTCTTAATAAAAAGCGGGACAAAAATTATGATGTTAGATTTATCAGAAATCCAGAGCGTAATTCTCTTTCTTTTAAGGATTGCGTTGTTCGAGATGGGCACCTCGAGAAAAAACACGAAAACATTTTGTATTCCTTATGAACGTAGAACAATTGCATGTGGAGATCGTATTGCACACACCGACGCCTTTGACTATAAAAGTAGTAAATAACGAATTCTCAAGTTCGATTTTATGGTTGACAACCGACGCGAAAATTTCCCAGATAATAGAAGCAAGGTTCTAAGTCAGATTATTAATTACTTATTTTTATTGCGCATCAACTTATAAACCGACAAGTAAATCGGTGAGTCAGTTAACGAACCGATCGTACCGGCGGCGCCGCGCGCAAGATAGCGGTAAATACTGAAACTACGCGCGTGATATGCTTCGGCCACCAATATTATCTGCACCGCAGTGGATAATTACGTCACCTCTTCTTTTTTACCTTTTCAGTTTTTTTTTATTTTGCTCGGTTTGTTTTTTTCTCTCCCTTTCTTATCAGAAGTCTTCATTTCAATTTGGGCATTATTTTTATTTTTGAACCGTTGTAATCTGTGCAGAAATGATGGTCTGAAAACCAGAGACAACAGGGAGTTTATTTACATTGTTTCCACCGTCAAGCAACACTCACCGGAACTTGCTAAGCGACTTGAAACTCCGCAGACAAAGCTAGAAGCTCGCATGCGCGGTAATCGCGTCTTTATTGCGGAGAAGGTACCGGAGGGGAGAAAACGGTCCACGAAAACCCCTAATACTTTCCCTAATTTTCAGAGACAGTGCCGTCCCTAATTTTCAGGGGCAATAAAGTCCCTATAAAAGTGGGAAGCCTGTATTCTCATAAAACAGTTCAAAATTGTCGTCAATATCCCTCTGTCAGCGAAGTAAAAACGAAATGTCATCGTGCTTATAGAAACACCGATTGCCAGTGGGGACGAGGAGGGGCCATTTTGGTTCGGCATTTGGGGACATGCGGATTTCGCGAGGGTCGACGGCGGGTCGACGGCATGCCCCGCGAATGTCCCCGGCGGGTGGGTCAAGGTTTATCAATTACACGACGACTAAAGCCGCATCACAATCGAGGGAAGAGAGACGGGGAGGGAGTAAATCTGAGGAGCAGATTAAATCGGCTCGGTGGCTTTCAGACTGATGAAAAACGCTCTCGCTCGGTGCTTGGATTCGGCCTGTTTCCTTTTCTCTTTTTTTTTTCTTTCTTTTTTCTTTTTGCAGCACGTTTTTTTTTTTTTTTTGCCGGGGACGTTTTAGTTTTGTCCGCGTAGTCCGGCCGGGAGTTGAGGTCTGCTTCCGACATTGATCGCGATTTGACGCGTTATCTGGAGCAGATTGAGCGCGGGTCGTTGATTCGAAGTCGTTGCGGAACAAAAAAATGTTTTACTGCTGTTATATGTATACGCGGATGTTAGTGCCTGCCTAATACGTCGTTTAGGTTTTTAGACTAAAGCATCCACTTCTGAGGTTTATTTTCCTTTTTTTATATATAAATTGAATACCTTCGGGCTATTTGCAACTTCAACTCCCTATAGGTGGCAGGGCGGTAGTTCCAAGATGGCGGAAGAGACGTGAATAGATTCTCCAGGATTTTCCGTGCGCCTGCGAGTTGGCGCTGGTGAGTGCGCTAAACTTAATTTATTTGGCTACAAATACGAAGTGGTCAGGGCAGGAGCATATCACCGAGTGACGGAGATGTAGACGTGCATTAAGAAAAAATGAGCATGTCGATATTTAGAAGTTTCGAAGCGGAACACGACAATTCCTATTTGAACGCACTCGCTTTGTTTCCGTGAAAACTGCATGATGCACGAACACGCAGACCACAACCATGCGGTAACCATGGTCCTTCGTTCGTCCGCAGGAGGGACAGAGGTGGGCTGGAGTTGCGAATACGTTAGGGTATGATTTGGCTGACTTCTACTATGGTTAGATATAGTCGCAGGAGGTTCACACGCAGTCAAAGTACGACGGAAGGCAACCAGCCTTCCGTCGTACTGGAAGTCGGGTATCACAAAGAACACCCCGCCGTTCTCATCTCGTCAGTTGTTATACGGCAGGTTAAGATAAGAAATGGGAACATAGAAAAATCTATAGGTCTGTTTTGATTAGAGAAGGGCGAGGTACATTGTAGGAGAAGTGAGAATAGGTTTGGTTAGAGTTAGACTAGGCAGCTTACGTAAGGTTGGATCATATTAGGTTAGAATCCTTGAAAGAGAAAGCAACTGCGAACTTTATAATTGTAGCTGAAGTATGGCTAACTATATTGGGGCTCTTAATGCCAACAACTGTTATACGAGTGCTCGAAGGCGTTAAGATCCAAGGCCTTTATAAAGGCAACAAATCAACTCGCCATCCCAATTCTGCGAATGTACTTGCGGATGAGCTGGTTCGACGATTCTATAAAAGCCTCCGGTCTGCAGGCTGCCGGTTCGACTATCTTAGTGCTTCACCCTTTAATATAGAATCCAGTAAACCAGTGTTTTATGGGTGCTTTAATTAGGTAAGCGAAATTTATTCACCTCATTTTTTATATGGTATGAGAGGTAATCGCAACCTGCATACAGACTTACCAAATGAGATTTATTAATTTGTAGTCAAAACAAAATTGAAAGTATTAGCTCGAAGAGGACCCTTCTGGAATTATAATGGCGTCTGACATTTCGTTAAGAACCCAAATATCTTAGCGAAGCGTCGGTAGTCACTCTGAGGCTTCCAAAATATTTTCTAACTTCCTCTCTCTAGCCTCGAACTCCTTGGCGTTTTTGATGGCTTCCGATGGAAGGTACACAAAATCCGAGCGTACTGAGACAACACATGGTCTAGAATAATGAAAGCTCGTGCACTGGCATTTTGACGTCAGTGTATTGGGCCCGAGTGCCACGTCAGCGTTCGGCTCTGCGTCGTGTCCAATCAATGCGTCGGTAGGACACCCGGGATCGGGCTCGGGTTCAACTGTTGAGTTGGCGCCCTTCTAGTGTGATGACGTTACGTGGAGTTAGAGGGGGCTGTTCTTGAGCTTCGATTACGGTATGGCGTTAGCCGAGAGCGAAGCCTGAGCCGGCTCACCTGAACCCGGGCCTCGGAGAGTCCGAGCCTCTGGGACAGTTCCTCCCGCATGAAGGCGTCCGGGTAGTGGGTCTCGTCGAAGAGCCGCTCCAGCTCGTTCAGCTGCTCCAGGGTGAAGTTGGTTCGGGAACGGCGCTGCTTCACCTTACTGCCGCTACTGGTCCCGCCGCTGCGCATCCGCGTGGGTGAGGGAAATGGAAGAAAGATCACTCACTTGTACGGGTGATCGAAACACATTACACTTAAGCGCCAGACACATACACGACAAAGCGACCGATGGCCATATCCAACCAGGAACCGGTCAATCAGAGTGTATACGCGTCGCCGTGACTGGCCGGCACCTGGTCGGATTTGTCGTGCATATGTCTGGTACTTTACTCGTGAGCCATCAATATTTTTTAATTGGGTGCATATCAATTTATCGGGTTGAAATTGTCGTCAAATGTGAACATTTTTGGACACCTTTACCGCTGAGCTTTTGTTGTTGTCTTTTTATCCCTAAGTGCCGAGCGTGCAGAGGCATACAGAACTTCACCTGTTCGATGTCAACTGGCGAATTAGCTGCCCGGATGTTTAGACAACGCAAGGTTAGCATTTCTTGCCGGGTAGCGCTTAACGTAACCACTCTATACTGGCACCGTCGTGCATTTAAAGAGTGCAGATCATTCGTTGCCCACGGTATCCAGAGGATAATGAAGCGCACGCTATCCTGGGTCCTCTATGCTTTCATGGCGTGGAATCAACTACTCCAACCAGTTCCAGTTTTTTGTTCCGCTTTTTTTTAACGTTAGCTCACCTGCTAGCGCCACTGGATCCGGAACCCGCCGAGCCCAGCGTCCCTGGGTCTTCCTTGAGCGGACAACCGAGAGAAGTCAGAGACTCCGCTTTGTAGTCGAGACCTTCGACCGGTGAGACCAGCGACAGGCCCCCAGTGAGGGCGGAGCACTTGGGAGACGGTGCGGGCTCCGGAGAACCGACTGCAGACGAACGAGAAACGCCAAGCTAGTATTCTTGGACCGATTCTTAACTCAACGCTGCTCAAATCATCTCTCTTTGGACGTGTGCTCGTAAAACGATAATTGAGGATATCATACACTCCGGGAGGAAATAACGCCGACACTAAGCGCATTCGTTGGAATCATTACGTAACGCAGCAGCTCTGTCATTCTGACTCTTCTCAGCGCGCTCAGAACATGTGGCATCCTTCTTTCTCACAATCATTGCGACCACGCTCATGTCTGCCGCATAGTCTGTGCGCACATTTCGACCGTAAATGTAACGAGACGAGTATTAAAACAAAATTAGTTTCTCTCGTGTGTTTGAATTCGTAAGTAATAAAGCTCGACGTATAAATAATAAGTTGGTAAAAATCTTTAGCTGTAATAAGATTCTCTGAATACGAGCGTTACGTAAGGAAACATAAATAAAATCAATATCTTAGTGCCTGTGTGTGCATGGTGTTGATTTTTTCGTTTTGTTTTTTCATAATGAGGATTTCAATATGAACGTACTTCATCTACATGGAGAGAGAAAAATGAAGTACTTGTACAGTACGGGACAAAATCCCGGTTTTACAAACAGCTCCCCCAAGTCCCCATGATATGCTTTTGCGACCCCCACGCAGCCGCAAGTTTAAATAATTACAAACCCTAAAACAAAATACGCAGAAAAACGACTATATAAAACGCACGAAAACCCACCGAAACCAAACCGCTCCCGGCGTAACCCCTAAATTGAATCTAGCGTGCCACAAAACCCAATTAAATAACCATAACCTCAACCCACCTCCGAAAAACGCACCGTCACAAGATAACCCACCTCGACTTCGGCTCGCTTACACACGCACACGCACGCGGACACACACACACACACATAAACACGAAACGTACACGGACAAACACACACACAACCAACAAAATCAAAAACCACTTTCCACCGGCCGAAAAAAAAAACAGCCAGTCCTCATCAAAGTTTCATATTCGTGGCAATATCATCTTAATCCTGTTAGGGTACCTTAAAACACCAACAACCAAAAAGTATCGCTCCGTTCTCTCTACCGGTCAGAATACGGCTACGTACAAAAATAATAATGAATAAATAAAAACATGAAGGCAAAAGTCGGAAATGCCCATCGGACACGTCGTAAGTCTGGACCGAGAGTACGTGACGGCAGCGGCGGCGGCGTCTCGTGCTCGCCGCGGGATCAAGCCGGGGTCCGGGCCCCGTCTCCCGGAGTTCACCTTGTTCGCGAGGCCATTTTGCCGTGGCGCCAAATTGGGTTTTTATAGCCGCCACAGGAGGCGCTCTCCTCCACCCTTTTGTGGACGACGACGGCGCAACGGCGCTTGCTCCCGTAATACGCGGGGAAGACAGGTCTGAGTTACGCCGCGAAATTGGCGCCTCGATTATTGCCCCCCCCCCTCTCCCTGTTCCCGGTTGGAAGGAGGTAGTGAGTACTATAGTGGTGGCACTAACACTTAGTGGGTGCTTCGCGTCGAGCGCGTAAGTTGTGGGGAATAGCCGAGAGCGACGTGTTCGTGTGGTGAGTGGTTATGGCGTGAGCGTTACGCGGGTTGGCTGCTTGGTTGTTTAATGGGGTGTTAGTTAGGGTGTTGTTTTACGGAAGACCCGTTGTTTGGGGGGAACAATTTGTTGTGGGTTACGTCACTTTCCTTCTCTTGTGCAAAATAAATCGCGTGTACTGTTGTCTATTTTTTTTTTTGCGATCGTACGTTATTTTTAGTCGGTTTGTTTAGAATTTGTGCACACTTGAAAGACTCTGGGGACACTTGGAAGTTCTAAAATCAAACTCGAGCGATACAGAAAGCAAGAGCGAGCTCGTAGAATTCACAGGCTCGATTGTTTTCAGTATTATTGTAGGATATCGTGGAGAAAATTAAAATTTTGATTCATTGCATGATGTTTCAATTTGCTCAGAACAAATAGTGTGTTATTAAATCGTGCGGTGGTAGTCACCAAACAAAAACATCTTAACACACAAACTGTAACGATGTAATTTACGTCACATTTAATACGGAATTAATACGCGAATGGGTATGAACATCTAGCTCGTGCATTTGTTCGTATTTTAAGTCATTCATTCTCGTTTTCTTTAAAACAAAAGAACAGTGTTAGGATTATGGCGGAAATGAACCGAAATGCAAAAAATATATGTTGCCTGAAAATACGTCGACCACATCCATAGTTATTTTCTGTGCTGCAGAAAACGAACAGCTATGGTGACACCGTGCGATTTTGTATTCGTATCAACCGCGTCTCTGCGTCGTCTGCCCAGCAGTCACATCAGCCTAGCGCTAGCTAGAGTCACGGGTAGTTTAAGAAATGCAGAGAGTGACTTGCTAGACGCAAGCATAGGAAGCGAGGACAACCAAATACACATCGGTCAATAATCACATCGTTTTTATATTTGCGGCAAATTCTCAATTAATGCTTTTTTTAGTTATTAACTTCGAAATGCGATGCACCGTAGACTCATATGGCGAACAATAAAACAGCACTGCTCATCAACATAATAAACGGAGATATTTCGGCAACCCAAGCAATCTACAGCAGTATCTTCTTTTTCTCTCTCTCTTTTGCAAACACTTGTTTTTGTGGCCGGTTCCTGATGGTTAAGTGTACTCCAACGCGCTGTTTACAAACGAGCAATCGTTTGCCCATACCGGGGAGGGGCTATTTCGCGTGAGCAGACATTAGATTCGCGTGAGGTGATCTTTCTGCTCATGCGCCATGCCTCAAGGACGTTTAAATAGGGCAGGACCCGGCATGACGTCATACCCAGCGACGCCGGAAAAAGAACCCAATACCAGACTGCCTCGCGCACCGACGCGCTATCATCCAAACTAAATTCAACCTGGCTCCCATCGTCTGCTCTCCGCTCGGTCGTTAGGCTTAAGCTACGTCTGCTCCGTGCGCTCCGTGCCTGCGGTCTGCTTCGTCTGCTCGCTGTCGCGGCTGGCTTTCGATTCGATCGGCGCACCAAAAGATGTTTCGATGCGAACCCGCATTCTCATCACGGCGGAGTGAAACCAACACCTTCTGGAAGCAGGGTTTCTACGGCTTTCCCAACCCGCGATGCCATTCTCAGCGTTCGTGCCTACGACGGCTGACACGCGATCGCTTTCTAAAGCCGCGCTACGACGACTCGTTCGAGACGACGCTCCAGGCGCGGTCGCGCGGTGTCGAGAGCGTCCGCTACACGCCGACTTCCTACAGGTCATGCAAGTGTTGGGCTCCAAATCTCGCCTGTTCGGCACCGATCCAGTGGACGCCGCCATTGGTGCCATGAAATATTGGGGCAAACAACAGCGCTGCCACGGAAATGCCACGGCAACGAGGGTTGTTTGCCCCAAAAATCAATTTGACGAGCTCCCCATTGGTTGAGAAGAGTTCGTGGTCCCGCCTACTTCCGTTACACTTCGCTCCATGTATGGAGAATACGGACGCCACCTCCTGCCCCTTATAACCTCCTTGGCCATGCCTACAACAGCGCCACCGAAGCACCGTGACGTCACAGCCGGACGTTCAAATTTACTTAGTATGTCCGCTAACAGTTTCTATTGCATGTTTACTTTGCGAGACAGGGTCACGCGATCACAAGAACCGCTATAGTATGTTGCAACGTGATAAGTGAACGACTGCACAATTTATAATAGCTGCAAAAAAACATAAGAACTAAAACAACGTAAGAAGTGCGTATAAGAGCTGCACAGAGAGAAACCCTGCTCAGTGCCCAATGTGCCGAGGCACTATGGGCATTTGGCGGACCGTTGCTTTCGTGGGTGCCAATGAAAGAAAAGAGACGGCACCGACGGATGCCCCTCCCTCTCCGTGACGTCAGCAAGCTGGTGCTCTCGCGCAGGCCAGCGTAGCGACGCCGTTTCTCTCCGGGAATACGAGGACGAAACCAGACTATATACGCCAACTCATTCATTCTGACGTCAGATTGAGGGGGTGGCGCTTGCCGACCAAATGAACATGCGCAGATGTCTCGTTGTCAAAAAAAAAGCTTTCTGTGCTTGCGCAGTGCCAACAGCTTTTTGTGAACACACGCAAACTTTTTTTTCATAAACGACAAGTTGGTTTTTAAGTCGCAGTCTCACTACTACGTACATCGTACAGAAGACACTGTGTTCGCTGCAAGCATGACGGCATACTTATCTGCGGACACGCACAAATCATATTCGAAGCGTGTCTGCTTCACACATGCGATCATGTGTGAGCATGTCTAAAGACAGTTTTTTGTATGATCAATGTAACAGGACCGCCGCACAAATAAGAAACACGCTCCAGATTGTGTCTGCAGACTGTCTTTTGTATGATGCATACATCATACAAAAAAGACATTCTGCAAAAACGAGTCACCGCAATATCCGTGGTTAGAGTGCCGCGTGCTAAGTTTCTCCTTGAACTCGTTGTCATGCGGCATTCAAAGTACAGATCTCGCTGTGACTTGCGTTCGAAAACCTGCATGCAGACTGTCTTTCGTATGGTGTATAATGCAGGGGTGACACTGCTCGTACAACATACAGAAGACATCCTACAAACACGAGTCACCGCAATATCCGTGGTTCGAATGCCGCGTGCCAAGTTTTCTCCTTGGACTGATTGCCGTGCGGCATTCGAAGTACAGATATCGCGGTGGCACGCGTTCGAATCTGCGTGCAGAGTGTCTTTTGCATGATGTGAAAGCAGTGTGACCCCGGCTTTAGGGTCTATCAGTTGCTCTGTAAAGCTGGCAACACCGTACACACGGGTGCAAGAGGAGAAGCCGTCATCGAGATTGAGGCGGCCATGCGATCTGTCAAGGGCCGCGTGTCCGCCTGTGAATGGCCAGTCCACGTTTAGAAAACCGAAGTATTAACTTAAACTTTGTAATGTACGTTTATATATCATAACTTTCGAAACATATATGATACCGGAAAAAATAATAATAGTGCAATAGTTTCATAAGCACGGTGTTACGCTTTCCGGTGAATGATTTGAAGCAAACAAAATTTACTGGTGACACGCCATTTGCCAACTCTCTTTTTTAAAACTGTTCTCACTGGTTCAGTGTATGCTTTGCGGGAAAGCAGACGCGGTGGCTTCGTTTTGGGAGAGCTCGTAGTACCTGCGGAACTAGCGGTGCCTCTTTTCTGGTGTGTGCTCTCGTGTCATCGAAACTTTTAACAATACACTGCTGTTTGTATTATTATTCTCAACACAAATGCATAAATTAAGTACATATTTTTTCCAAAAACAGTCAAATATTGTTAATAAAAATGTTAAGCTAATAAAAAGGCAATAAGTTAACTTGTAAGATAAGGAGTACTAGTTACTCGTAACCTCGTGTTTAACCCTTGTGATTTGGACACTTATTATTTATTTATCTCGTGATATGTTATTTATATGTTATAGTGCATTTATTCCGTGCCAGCGGCACTGCGACATTAATTTTCTTGTTGGGACCAGCCTGCCTAAAATTAGGCAGTCTTGTTGAGAGAAGGTCTGTTCGAGATATAAATATTTTGCATAGGTTAATTCATTGTTCGATAAATCGCCCCACTGTTCTTGCTTTTGTAAACTTTCGCATTCCTATTACTGGAAATTCTAGAACTTTTAGAGTTTTTTATCCAGATATTCAACATAACTTTTCACCGATTTCGCGAATACAACATGTTTCAAACACGGAGTTTACCAATTTTTATATTTTTTGCACAAATCTCTTGTTAAAAAAACAACGTCATTTAAGAATGTAGTATGTGGCTTTAAGTATGAGTATGAATTTAGACAGGTGTATATATTTTACCATGCGTGTTTTCCCCATTGTGTATATTATTATCTGTTTTTTACCAAAAAGTCCTTTGAGCTGTTGGTAAGCACGAAAGAAAATAAAGATTGAATTAGATCGAACCTCTTCTGTATGGGTTCAGACAGTAATTGTGTAATGATAAAAATCTAAAAAATAATTGTAGCAAATTCAATAAATTAATAATTTTTGCTTCATGTGCGCGAAATGTGCCACGTAAAGATATAGTGGAGACATTTATAAAAGACCGTCTTGGCAGGGCCTGTTTTTGTCATCCCAAATTCTGAGGATATCACTTCGCGTCGTAATAAAACTCTCGCCGAAGGACGGTGAATCCGAAAATTCAGCGTATTGGTACGATGACGCTTTAAAAAGAAGCAACAAGTGAGTGACAGCGTTAAAAAAGAAGAAATATGGAGGTAATCTGAATAGGTTGTCACTACGAACAATGAAGATCATGTAGATATTGACAAGTTGGGAAGCTGACACTGATAACCTTGCACCATTGAAGGGAGGACAGGAAAGAATGACGAAACACAAATTTTATGGAAATTCCGCATCCTTTGACACGTAAAAATAGCGAATGACAAACGGCTCGGCAAGTTTGCGCCAACGCCTACTCCGCGCCTGATTTCATATGCGGCAATTGCTCAAAACGCAAGTCGCTTGCCATTACCGCGTTGCGACCAAACTGAAAACAAAAAAAAAAAACGCTGTACGTGACATGTTACGTACCTAATAGAAACTGAAAAATTAAGTCATTTTTTATATTGAGTTAGTTTTGCAAACAAGCAAAATGCATAAATATATATGTCTTAAACAAAATAAACGATAGGAAAAAAATTCTGAATTTTTGTTCTACATTTTGATAAGCTTTCAAAAATGTGAAATTCACTTCATCCAACGAGGATAAATTTAAGCTGTATTTTTTTCTTAAATGTTTCGCGTTATCTCTGAGCCCACAAACGTGCCGACAACTCTTGCACACGATGACATTTATATATAAAAAAGAAGAAACTCATGCTTTAGGTAGTTATTGTTTTATTATTTAAAACAAAAATAAAATCTACACCAAACCGGATATTTGTTTTAAATAAAACTAAAGCGACCGCATTGTCTGACTTCGACCAGAACAAGCGCCAGTAATAGTTTTTCACATTAGTTTCGAAATAATATTTTCTGAACGCCGTCAAGACTACGATTAAAAAGAGACTCATAATGTAACACATAACACCATGGTGCAAAAAAAATAAGGAACTTAAAAATAAAATAAACAGTAGGAAAGCGTCTCAAACTTGAAACGTTATCCTACTGTTGTCTTTTTTTTCAGCTTGGACGTTTCTTAATTTCTTTTTTTTTACACAACTGTCCCATGTGTTATATCATGAATAATTATCGCCAACTCGCCTGCACACGCATTGTTCTTTCGTGAAAAGATGCGTTCCGAAGAATTGCTCCAGAAGACCTAACTGGATGACCTTCCCCTTAATATTCTGAAGTGGAAGACATGAAACAATCATGTAATATGAACTCAATCATCTTTCTGTTGGCACGTAAAAAAGTACACAAGTCAGGTTCAACAACAGTGTATCCACGGAGCTCAATGTGTCAGGCACCCTAGTTGGATGCGTTTTCAGTTTGTGATTTGAGCCAATTTGCGAATGAATAGCCTCACTGAACGTACGAAGTGCTGTTAAAATAACTGACTGTTGGCATATGGGATTTCAAATGAAGTCGTCACGGGTATATCCGTATATGGAGCCTCGTTCCATATAAAAAGTAATGCACTGTGTCTCAAAGTGAACTACAACGGGTCCAAATCTTCTCGTGGGCGCTTAAACGATCTAAACATCTCTGGAGTAATATTTCGCGTAGTATTTTCGACTTGAAGTGACTTCTGACCGCATTGCTTGTCTTTTCAAGAAAACTAAACCAGCGTGAAGCATTTTCCAACGAAACGCGTGGCTTCTTTTCGGGTATCATCGCAATATTGAATTATTTTGGATATCAATTTAATCACGAATTTGAGAGAATGTCCTAGATTACATATAAAAAGCTCACTGGCAAATATTGTCTTTTTTATGAGTCTTTAAGAAAAAATGGTATGGATATACACAGACTTTGTTTCCGCACCAAAATATGATTGCAGGGTATTTATTATGTTTAAATCATTTGCACAACCTAAAAATATATTCTTTTTTTCTTTTCTTTTTTGGTGTGTTTGTGTGGTGGGTGGGGGGGGGATGGGATGGGTCGTAAATAAACGAAATATACAGTGACCCTAATGATAATATTGAACACTGCGATAGAATCGTAATTATCTAGAACAATTTGTTTATTTTTGTTAATATGTGTTATCAAAGACATTTACACATAATACACATTTACACATACACAAAATAAATATTAAAGTTAAACCATAATTAATGTAATAAAAGAGTGTCTAGGATTTATGTTCACTTTGCAACAATATCATTATTTAAAGTGGAGTAAACCAAGTGGTGTTTGTAAATTATGTGCACTATTAGATAACAAAACACCTTCATAAAAAATTTAAAAAATTGTGCAATTAAAAAGAAAACAGTTACAAGAGGAATCATCAACATAATTTCTAGCCTCTAGAGGAGGAAAGTTCTCTAACAGCGGCACGACTTGTTGAATTTGTGTGTTAGTTTTCACGAGACACTTTTTTATTTTCGCAACTGTAACAAACTTTAGCAAACACGTAAGTTGTAGACAAAGAATGCACCTAAAGCCAAAAAGGGAAAAAAAAACGTTGAAAACGCATGTTCAAAGACGTGCCAAGAGTACATTCTACGCTCGAAAGCTCGCACCACAATCGTTCGCCAGTTGTTCGACTCTTGTTTGTGACCAAAAAAAAAAAAAGGAAAGGAAAGAAAAAGCGGTGAGTAAAGTAACAATTAAAAGTGGAGCTTCCTAAGTGGCTCGTTAGGCGAAAGACTACACTTTGGAGCCCTGCTCCGCTTCAAGAAGCGCCGCGGACGCAATTAGCTTAATGCAATTATTGGGCGCGTGCTCGGACGCTGCCAGAATGTGCATGACATCTTTTCTAATTACCAAGTACCCCGTTTTTGCGTGTAAGTGCGTAATGAGTTCTGGTTTTATCCTGGAGGTGTTTTTGTTTGTTTGATTCTTGTTACGAAGGCGTGGACGAAGCTTTGTGTAAAAAGAACTTGCTTTGGTGTCTTTTAATTAATGACTCATCGGCGCCTGAGGCTCGCACAAACTGAGTGGATGTTTTGGACGCTCTCAGGGGGTTTTAGAGAACGCGGTGTGATTGAAAAAAGAGACAGCCAAGTACGTCAATAAGCAATAAAAACAACGTGCATGAGGCAAATATCTGAAAGATGAGGGCATTTTGAAACTTAGCTTGGGCGTCAGTTTGACCAAGAACAGTAAGTAGAACAGAATCAAGTGACAAACACTCGATAAATAGTGCTGCCGATGAAAAACTTGATTTCACTTATCTACACTCATGGTTCCGTCAACGCCAAGGTAAACAAAGTACCGCATATTTCATAATGATTTGTTCCAGGAAACGAAACTGCGAGCCTTACTCAAGTCTTGCTTGCATAAGACTTATAGGACATTATTCGTGACGTTGGGTTCCATCGAGCGTTTTTTAAGATACCGTTACTGTGATTCCATCACCGTTGCCACAACTCCGAGGCGCCGACTTCGCATACGCTCGTTAAAAGAAACTTTTAGCAAACCGTTACCGTGTTCCTCGTACCGCCCTATCGGAGACTTTGAAGCACGCGCGAACTGGTAATACGGTGACCGCGAGGCGTGCGTTTAAAAGCATGCTTTAAAGACTCCGGTATAGTGCGATAAGCCAAACAGGGTAACGGTTTGCTAAAAGTCGCCAATAACTGCGTGCACAGTTGGATTCGGTGAGGTGCGCTATCGGTACTGGCACGTTAAAGCGTTCCATTACCTAGCGTTCAACCAGCCGTCCCTTCCGCCACAAAAGCGCCTCTGATATAATGCGCATGTGCGTCGCTAGAATTGTGCAAAAAGTTCCGAATCTCGTAGTAGCGGGTTACGGAGAGCGTGACCAGACGACGGTGGAAACGATCTACTAAAACTCGCTAAAGCCGCGTTCACACCGCTCATCTTCGTATAAAGGAAACGGAGTTTCTCCGCACGCAGACACAAGGGCAGAAATGTCCGCGGACATGCTTCGGACATCTTTTCCTCATACATATGTATGCTTCGGACAAGTCTGCACAGGCACTCCTTTTGTATAACCAACGCTACAGGAGCCTCATGAAAGAAAGAAACAGTGAATGCAGACCGTATTTTGTATTATGTATAATCAATGTGACCGCGAATTTAGGAAATTTCCTGGAATCGCGGTAGATTCGGCCTTATTACCTGAACAAACGACTGTCTGGCAGAAACTGTCTGAAGGTGTGTGTCCTCCTTGTATGGCTGTCCTGTCACGTTGCTCAAACAAAAAATTGTCTGCAGATATCTGTGAAGCAAACGTGCTCCCGACATTTCTGATGCATGTCCGCGGATATTTTTGTCATTATGTCTGCGGAGAAAACTCCGTGACATTTATAGGATGTATAAGCAGTGCGACTTCTGGCTTAAAATGAATTTCGCAGAAGCGCGCCGTATTCGATCTCGTTACCCGAGCTTCCCGAGACCCGCCGTCGTCGTCGTCGTCCTTGTCCAGTTCTGCGTCGCTCGAGGACCTCCGCCTCGACGTCTCGACGGGGGACGACGTGGCCGCGGGAGGCGTCCGCTCCCTCAGGGCCGACGTGGCCAGGTTCTGCGCCGTGAAGCTCAGGCTCTTCACCGACTGGACGCGGATTCCGGGGGCCGCCGTCGATGTCGACAGCAGTGTGGGACACGGCAACGAAGAAGGGGGGACGTCGATGGGGTCACCACCGTCGCCTGACTCCGGTCCAGGGTGAAGGACTTGGACACGAACTCCGTCAGCTGTTCCATCTTTGGGGGGTCGTGGTGGGGTCACGGCCCTCCTTTATCCCATGTCTTTGTGCGCGCCGCAATCGTTTCCTGTGTGCTGAAAAAAAGAAAAAAAAAGAAACGTTTCTTTTTGTTTCTAATACTCCGGAAATAACCGGTTGTTTACTTGTTTATTACATGTTTTCTTTTTTACGTGGTGTCTATAAAGCACTTTTAGAATTACGTCGTCAGTGAATGCTTACCGAATCATGAAGCCAATAAGGAAGAAAAAGAATATTTTTTTAATAATTACAATGGGACGGCAGGCTGCTACAAAATGTCGCGAAAAAACAAGGGCTATAAGATTATATCGTAATAAAAAGTAAACGAAAATAAAATATGAGCATCATTTGTGGAGGAACGGTTACCTATTAGTCCGAACAGCAATTAATGAAAAGCTTGCTTAGGTCGTTCGGAGCCTGTGGAACTTCGAATCTCATAAAGAAATAAAATAAAAAAAGCTTCGGGGCAAACTTTGCTTGACGCTTTTGTACAGATATTAAATTAAAGGAGTCACTGCCTATTTGAGTGGCTACGTAAAATAGTGGCATATGTATACTTGTAAATTTTCTAATGTTTTGGAAATCATAGACTAAAAACATTTGCCACCCTGTTTCGACAATATTATTTTAATGGTTTCGTTTGCCCAAAGCTGAATATAAATGTTAAAAAAGCTCTCATTGTCTTATATATGTAAAATTTTTAAGTCACTTAATATCCAGTCAGGTAATATGATTTCTTTGATATTTGTTTTATTCAGAATAGAAAATTGTTTGGTGTTGTGTTTTCCTCGTTTATGAATTGACAAAAATAAATAAAGATTGTTCTGGTGCTTTGGCAGCTTTATCTTGATGAGACCCGCTACTTCAATGAAGCGAGCTAGCAGTCTAGGCAAGACCCCAAAACACTAAAATGCCTGGTAGTGACCACAGATGGAGCAACTATACTATCATTGAAGAATTACCTGAGACTGCGGTGACGACGGAAAACGACAGGAAGAAGAAAATAGGTTCCTTGAGACCTCTTTCCTCCTTCCTATTGCTTTTTTGTCGTCATCGCAGTCTCAACTAATTCTTCAATGATGACCTTACACCAGGGCCGGCTTGGTAGAACCAGCGTCTCAGCTGAGACTGGGTGAAAGAAATCACTGCCAGAGCCAGCGCACGATCTGAGCGGGACTCAAGCTGCGTCTCAAGACGCTCGTGCACCCCAGCCTTTGCAGTGCTTTCTTTCACCGAGACTCAGCTGTGACGCTGTTCTAGCAGGCCGGCCCAGCTGTCTTGTACCCTCACGTTTTGTTCGTTAAAGGGAAACTGAATTGGGTTTACATTTGAGGAAGAAATAGTTAAGTCGTCTTCATTTGGCCTCCAGAATCAGGAATATCGAGATTTTTTTTTTAATTTGGTGCACGGAGGCTGCGGAAAATCATTTTCAAAGTGCCGCTGAAGCCCTTCCTTCCCGGAGCAAGACGTTTTAGGAGTTTTCAGAATCTCCGCTCTCGCGCACCTTCAGCGCCTATTAAAGCTATGCACGCGCACTCTCGCTGGTTTCAAGAAGGTCAAAAAAAGACGTCACGCCTGGTGTGAGTGCGGGGGAAAATTGAGGAGGAGATAGAACAGTCACACCTCTAGCGGTACGCTTCAGCTGTATGGGCAAAGAACAAACTTTTCTTCTTTTTTGTCGTTGATCATAGAAATCGAAGTTGACGATTCGAAAGCCGCTCCTCGTGCGACCAAAGCACTTTGTCAGAGCGAAGCACTCGTGCCAAAAACCGTGCTGCACTCCGTTCACCCTTAAGGCTGGTTCACACATCCCTATTTTCTTACGTTAAGTTACGTTACGAAATATTACGTTGAAGTCACCGGGACTTCTGTGCTTCATATTAAGCGAGGCTAGCAGTTCAAGAAGAAAGCATGACACGCGACATTCGAGACACGAATATTTCGATGACTTATACGTAACGTAACTTAACGTAAGAAAATGGGGTAGTCTGAACCAGTCTTTAAGCTGAGACTGCAGTCAATGCTACAAGCGGAAGAGCATGAGGTCGAGGCTTTGAAACGTTCTTCCGCAGAACGAGCGTTCGCGCTAGGAAGGCACGTCTCAAAGCCATGAGCGCGGATTATACTTCGTTTCAGCTTGGGTCCAGACGCAGCCGATGCTACGAGCGCGAGCATGTGGCCCTGAACAGTGCTTGCACTGCACGAGCGCGCGTGCTTGGCAGGGACGCTGAAAGCCCGGAGCTCGCGCTTGTAGCATCGCCTGCGTCTGGACCCAAGCTGAAACGAAGTATAGCTCCCGCTTGTAGTTTTGGCTGTAGCTGCTAAGGGTGAACGGAGTATAGGCGAGGTTCCATTTTTTGTTATGTTGTGTTAGTAAACACCGGGCTGAGGGGACAACAAGCTCGATAAAGCGCCGCCAATAGCTCGATCTCCTGCCTAATACCTGGCAAGCTTGAAATTGCACAGGGTGCTCAAACGAGCGACATGCGCTTTGCGACCGAAAGATTTTAGTATGAAGTAACGATTGGTCGGAGGTTTTTCGTGTTTTCTTACACATTCGGGGAAAACGAACGTGATATTCAGATTCACGCGGTAAAAATACTCTACAAATCACCTCAAACTCGTTTTATTTTTCTATATCCTCTTCAGCTTTTTTTTTTTTATTATACCACGCTGTTTTGTAGATTTGCCACCGAACATGGATAACCACGTTAAGAGGCATGTCTCTAAAAGATCGGAATCGCCTATGGTATTTTGAGAGTCAAATGAGTTGGCCAATCCCGGTTTTTGTCGCGGTCGTGGGTTCTGCCGGTTTTGTAGCGGGTACATTAATTGTATTTTGCTATTTAGACCTGCTTTTATGGTAAACAGTAAACTTCTCACAGGTATGTTGTCAGATAGGCCAATGAAATTCCCAGGGCGTTGTGATACGAAATCTACAATTGTCTAAAATTTGTCACCGAAACTCAGTCATTTCAGCAAGCTACATTGGCCGCAGAAACAAAAACATTAGTTCATCAATACTGTAATATCAAGCTTACACCATGCCCAAGTACAGGTAGTCTTAAGAAGATAGGTAAGCCACGTTTCAAATAAACACAACACGATCAACAGTAAGTAAACACTGATCACTTATATACCTGAAAAATATTCGCACTCTTGTATTTTGACCAAATTGCTATACTCTGATTACACATGCCTCACTCTGGCAGGCACTTCCAAAGCAGCCACATAAGAACGCGCATGGGGTATTCGTCACACTCGTGACGAAATAGGCCTTTGCACAACCAAAAGTCGGAGTTGTTAAAAACTTCTCACTTGGGCGCGTCAATGCGTTCCGATACCGACTGTTGAAGCACCTGGGGCTGAACTATAACCCTGACCGCAGCGCTGCGCGAGCCTACAACTGCCCTGCATTCTCTATGCAGTCATCCTGGCTGTCACGTGTGCTCATGAGGCTGCCTTTATTGGTTTTGTGCCTAGAAACAAGAAGACTACGAAGACTGAAATTATGGGGAAGACATTAGTGAGGACGACAACTCAAAATTATTTGAGATCGTGATGGTCAGACAGGCTATCCTAAATCAAAACTATCGATGCAACATGTGCTTGTGCAAACTGTTTTCCTTTTGTCATAAATGCGCCGAAGGTTCCCGACGACAAAGTAAACACCGGGAGGGCCCAGTGATACCAGAGTAACCGCAGCACCAAAGCAAACGGCGCGCCTCGCCGAGTTCAACTTTTTGGGTTGGACGGTGGTACTTACGAACAGCATTACTTTGATTGAAACCAAAGTATATAATGCTACCATTCTCACCTTTTCTATAGTCAAGGACAGCATAAAATACACAGGGCGTGTCTCATTATGCATCGCGATCCGTTCATCGGTGTTCTTATTGGATAGGGCCACAATGACAATTGCTGCGCGGCTATAATAAGACGCCCGTAACTCATCACACGTCCCATTCGTCAGTTGCTATGGTTAATTTTTCTCTCTACTTCTTTTCTTCTAGGGATATTCGCCGAGCCACACGCTGGCATAAACATCTTTTTAATACAGTGACCAACTCTATGTTCACTTCTTGCTATAATTTAGCGCTAGTGTTCAAACCCGCTTTGACTTATTAGAGTACGTCACACTCACGTGGCTCAGTTATCTTAATTGGCATTCACTAAATGCAGTTTTCTATAGTCTACTGCAACATAGGATCGGCAGGATAAACTCAACCTTCGGCGCAAACTTTCTACCTTCGATGACACTTGGGCGCGCGAGCGATCAAAGCACGATGGAAGGCGCCGAGCGCGTGCTGGAAGCGGAGCTTTGCCTTCGGATCTTACGTTGACCCGTAATCGTTTTATTTGTTTATTTTTGTTTATGAAAGTGTGTTCTCGCGTTTTCCAGCAAACAAATAACGTTTCTCAGGTGGGGCCACGATATAGTCAATATTTATAAGCGAGCAAATGGAAGGCATAATTTCGTTCCCGTGTTTTTTTCAACGCGAGCGTGTACCTTAACAAATATCTCGTTATGAAAGAGAAGAAAGAGGCCCACCTGTAATGAACGGCCGTAGAACTAAGGTCCTTCCACTGTCGACACGTATTCACGTATCCACTACGGAAAACGGTGCACGTACACGAACATCTTGCGGTTCAGTCACAGCAGTAACAACTTCACTGGCGTAAAATCCCAGCTCACTTTGTCAGGTATTCGTCCCGTAGCGTGAAATCAGCACCAACCTCGTACAACTTCACGACCCGCGTATGCGTTAAAAGCACGTTTTCGAAGCTTTTATGCGGCTAATTCACTTTCCTCGCAAGCTTAGGAACCGCTTCATGAGGACGACAGTCACGTGTCGTGAACGATGCTTAGACTGGACACCATTTAGGGAACACCGCCAGCTCGATTCGGGAAAAACGTTTTCAAAACACGTGGTTAGCTCGTCTCCTCTGCACTCTCCATCGGAGGGAAAAACGTACTCCCCACAACTTCTCCCGACTGCACCGGCTAGGGATGAGAACCCCTGTTTTTAAACTGATTACATGAGAGGGGAAAGCATAGAGAGAGAGAGTGGGCAAAGAAAAAGTGAGGGGTACGTAGACGGGAAGGGGAACGAGAAAGAGAGCGGGAGAAGCGCGCATGCGCGTGCCTCGGGAAAATGGGGAGAGTGTCGAAAATAGGGAAGCGTTGGGAAAGAAAGGGAGGGACGCGGAAGGCAACAGCGCATGCGCTGGCTGGTGGAGAGGAACAGTAGGGAAAAGAAAGGAGCGTGGGAAAGAGAGCAGAGTAAAGGTCGGAGCGAGGGTAACAGGGAGTGAGACAAAAAATAGGGATGATGGGAGAGCGCGGTGAGATTTGGGAATTGGAATTTGGAATTAATCCGTACGCGATTATTACTCCCCCCCTTTCCCCTTTGATGACGTTTCGGGAATTGAGTGCTCTCTTTGAGATTGTCGATATATAAGGAAGGGAAGGTTAGGCAGACAGCATGTGGATGACGCTGGGAGAGGAAATGTACGTTCCGGAAGATGTTTGTCTGTTCCCTAGTCGTTGACAGCGGTTTGACTAAGGGTGAAACGAAGTATACGTAGTTTCCACCCCAAAAAGAGAAAGCTTGGAGACGGGCCAAAAAGATAATTGCGTAACTTGCCTTTTCATCTGGAAGCGGTGCGATTGGTTGGACAGGGCTCTTCGTCGGAGTTCCCTCTTCACATATTGAGCCATTCAAAGCTTAGCGACAGAAACGAACGCTTCGAGCCGCTTATACAATCCAGCCAGGTCTGGTGTGAAAAATCAGGCCCGAGCGGCATTTGGCGGGGCAATGTCGCAGAAGGAAGGAACCGAGGGGCACGACACCGATGCGATCGCTCTCTTTAATGATCGTATCTTCCGGTCCATGACCGCGCGCCTCTCGTGAAGTATAAAAATTAAAAAAAAGAATCTAAAGAAAAAGGTCTGGCCAAAGTTTTGTCACTGGAACTAAATTGCTCGTTCTTAAAAGCTGCTCCTACTTTGTTGCCGTTACACCCCTCAACCCCCCCCCCCCCCACACACACACACAGACACAGAAACACACACAGAAAAAGGGGAGGGGGAGCATAAAAAAAAGTCACGCCGTAAGTGTTGAAAAACAAAACTCAGAGAAGCGTCGGGCGCTGCTTTAAACGAACTTCAGAAAATAAAATAAAAAATACAGAAATGGTGAAATATAGTTGAAAGAATAGAAGGGAAGGCTTTCGTAAAAAGGCGCAATTATTTTGGGGATTTCAAAACGATCTAAGCGGGCGATAAAGACAATGTTAAGTAGCGCGTCGCGAATTATAACGTTTCGTTAGTTCCAGTGTGAAAATTTCGAGAGTGTCGCAATGGCTGTTCATCATTTCTAAAGGGGAAGCGAGAAAAAGAAACGTCTTTCCGATGCGTGGTCTTGCTTTGACTTTTCTTTTTGTATATTGAATTTTTTTCTGGTACTTAACGTTCATTAGGGAAAAAAATGAGCGCCGCAACAGAATAGTAATGGACGCTTTATTTTTTTAAACATAGTTCGGAAGAAAAAATTTCTGAGGACCTCATCTGGGAACAAAGCCTCGCTTTCAGTTTTGGTTCTCGAATATTCGAGAATAAGGTGCTCCACGAATTGTAAAATTATAACTGATCTCGCTTCGTTGGGTAGCAAAGTAAAGCCATTTTTCTGTCTTAAAACATAAGATGTCATGTTTTATAGTTCTTTTTTTATATTCAATGTTTAGCAAAAATATACTCTAATAAAGGCCCCCCAAGAAAACAAAATTTATATATCTTTTAATGTGGCTTTGATTCCTGATAACAGAAACAAAATAAGTAAATGTTTGTCATTATTAAAAACCAAAAATAAATATCTCCTTTCAATATCTCTGAGAGTAAAAATGGATAAAACATTGGTATATTTGTGACTCCTTACAATGATAAAAAAAACACAACTCGCCGGTGCCTGCAAAAAGCAAGCTCTAGATTATTCAGAAATAAAGTGAGAACATCAATTGTTAAATCACTATGACAGTAGTATGACATAAAACATTTACACAAAAATGGTTTCCGAGTATCTGGCAATGCTAAAACGGCCATGTATATTTATTTGTTTTTTACCAGGCGTAAGTTGTTAGTGTTTCTTCCCACAAAAAAAAAATGCTCATGTATGACCTCAAAACCACGCTCTACAGCAGAGGCACTGCTCACACTCTTCCCGCCGTTCCTCACACATACAATATATACATATAAAACAGGTCAATAAAGAACGTTCTTACAACAACAACAACAACGCCAACTGTGGCAAGGCTCTCTTTCGCTCCCACCCACTGATCTCTATGGAAATTTTCTGGATCGCGAATCCCCGCTTGGTCGCTGCAGCGCGAGTGCGGCCACAGGACGGTCATCTTGCATGCAGCGAAATCGCGTTTTTTTTTTTGGCGTTGCAGAGGCAGGCAGCATCGTGCTGAAAGACACGTTTTCTACTCGTCCGTCGTCATTCGCCAAAGAAGTTTCTTAAACCCCTGTGGAAACGTTGAGACATGCCTTTGAGAACACGTAAAAAATTTTACGAAAGTGCAGCGCCGCATGAAGAAGGCACACCTCGTTGAAAGCAAGTTTCGCCGGTCTCGCGGCGTGATCGAAGCTCGCTTGGCACGCCGAGGTGCTGCATCTCTGCGCCATCGCACGCTTGGATACCGATCAAGAATCGACGCCGTGTGGATGTGTTTTGCGAGTGCAAGTTGCTTGAAGCTGTGTGTGCCTCTGGAGCAGCGTTTTACTTTACTCTGACGACTGTATTCGTAACTTGCGGCACTCGCGGTCCAGAAAAGAACTTCATCCAGTGTCCAGTGGTGAAGGAAGCAGGGCAGGGGAAGGGCGGCGGCGGCGGCGGCGGCGGCGCTTTGTTTCTTTTGTTGTTTACTAGGCGCTTCCTACGAAACACTTCCGACGCCCCTGGCTGCATTGTTCAAAAGTGGCGATGTGATTTGAACCCATAATGAATTGCGATTGGTCAACAGATTGCACACGACCATATGGGCTGCGTTTTAAAGATTTTCAATCTCGCCGTCTTGTACTTTTGCCTTCGAAAATCTTCCTTGCTCCACAGCGTTGCTGTTTGTGCGGCTATGTGGTCCATTAGAGTAGATTTGGTACATAGCCATGGTTAATAGTGCATAAGAGCAACTGTACAAATTGTTTTCTCCTTTATGAATAGCAACTTGCCGGAACAGCTGGGTCGCTAAACTCGTCAAATACAACTTTCTTTGTGTTATGACATAGTGGGGGGAGGAGCCGAAAGATTGCCGCGAAGTTTTCTTTTCATCACAAACCCGCAGATCCGTGTATCTTCGTGACGTTTCTCATTGAAGGGGCGAAAAATCCCTATCACTCCCTAGGCTCCGAACAAGAGCAGCACGAGAGAGCGCGCGGAGACAGCCGTGGTTCATACGTGTGACGTCACGAGAAAGATTATAAGCTGCGACCACCGTGGCTGCGACCGACATGTTTGATTGTCTCTATGATGGAGGCTTGGGTAATTGCATTCTAAAATCAACACCGTCGAAGTTGATAGTCTGATATTGTTCTTATTTCCGCCGATAAAGCGGCCTTTACTAAAAAGAGTCCCTGTTGTTATTTTTATTTATTTCGGCTCAAAGTGGCTAAGTCACAGCCAGCCGAGTAGCATTGTCCACTTTCGGACGGATTTCGCTTCCGGGCAGTTGTCTCCCCCATCGGCGGAAGAAAATAATTTTATGGTAGATTTTCAAAGATTAGCCAAACTGGGATTAATTATGCGTTCTTTAACGGAAATAAGAGTCATGTCAGGTTGTCAATATTGACGGTGATGTTTCGAGAACGCGAAGACACCAAGCTTTCATCGTACACAACCAAACTTGTCACCGTCGACTTGAACAGGCACCATCAAATTTGTCGTTCACAACTGATAATCCTGACCCTGACGTCAAAGGTATGAACTATAAAAGAATGTCACTGAACGCGCCTGCATACAACGAGCCCTGGCACGAGCCTCTCGCTTGGAAGTCTGTTATGGCCGCTTGTGAGTTCGTGGAACGCAAACCGTTTTAATTCCAGAATCTCTAGAACCATTATTTCAAAAATTGTACGCTGTGCTGTTCCTCGTCATCGATCAGTTGGAACGCCTCTAGCAGGGTCGTCCAAAAAGGAGGACGGGGAGGTGGTCATTCCCCCCTCCCCCAAATGGCGTCGAAAGAGGAGGCAAGGGGCATGAAGGTGTAAGGGGGGGGGAGGAGGGGGATGGGTATCGCCCCTGCCCCTGACCATAGCATTTCAGAGAGATATTTAAAAAATGAAATACGTTTGCAGTTCTCTGTAACGTCGAACTAGAGCGCAGCTCTTGAGGAGGAGGAGGGGAGGGTATGCCCTTCCACCTTCCTCCGTACCCTCCCCTTCTCCTCTCCTGCTCCCCTCCCATTTAGCGGGGAAACTGAATTGGTGTTGAGGTCACGTGGCGTCAATTTCCCCGCTAAATTTAGCGGGGAAATGTCCCATAATGCAACACGCGCAGTTGTGAAGACGGCGGCGCCGCCGCCGACGGCGACGCCGCTCAAGCCCGAAACGGGCGCTTGAGAGCTGCGTTCTAAAAATTCGGGGGAAGGGATATCCCCCTCTTCACTACCATCACCCCTCTCTCTCTCGCTCTCTCTTCCTCTCTCCCAAACAATTTCTACGGACCTTCCTGACTCCCATTTGTGTGTGTGTATGTTTGTGTGTGTGTGTTGGTCGCACCTTTTTTATTTCCCTTCCTTAGGTTTTCCCTCTCCATCCCTCGTCGCCCCCTCTTCTCTCACACACTACCGACGTCAGTCCACACATGGCGCTTGGGTGACCCCGGTAGCGTTGTTGACAGTTCGGGAAGATGAGCTCTAAAGCCGCGTACACCGCGCACGGCTCCACAATAGCACAAAGTTCAATCTTCGCCTCGATTCCGAAGCAAAGATTTTGGCCTCAAATAACACTTTCGCAAAGTTGTGAAACGTCACTTTGTCGTCACCAATAACTTCCACAAACAACGATCTTCCGACGAGAAAGTTCAGAGCATTTACAGCCCGCCTAGGGACAATCTACGTATTATTAATTCTAACGCGGCGTAGGGATGTAGGGACACGCGGGAGCGACGTCATCAGTGCAGCCGTTCAATCGCCTGGCCCCACGGTGTTGCTCGCGCGCGCTCCGATGAAGCTCGCTGCGACTTTGTGTTTCACATTCTCACTGGAATTCGAGCACCGAGAGAGCTTGGATGATTGACATCTCGTCCCGCGTGACGCCATCGCCGCGAGAGTCCAATCAGCACGCTCCGCGAACTTCGGCCCCAACTTTGTGTTTGACGAGTTTAGCGACCCTGGACGATCCAGAACTCCGTGGCCGATATATGATGCAAAGACATCTACGCGCGACAGACCTTCAAAACTTTGCCGCGGCACCGATTCTTGATAGGTATCCAAGCGTGCGAAGGCACAGAGACGCAGCACTTCGGCGTGCCAAAGAAGCTTTGACCACGCCGCGAGACCGGCGAAGCTTGCTTTCGACCAGTTGTGCCTTTTTTCCTGCGTCGCTGCGCTTTCGTAAAACTTTTCACGTGTTTTCAAGGACAAGTCTCACCGTTTTCACATGGGTTTAAGAAACTTCTTCGGCAAATGACGACGAACGAGTAGAAAACGTGCCTTCAGTACGCTGCCGCCAGCCTCTGCGACGCTCGCAAAAACGAGATTTCGCTGCATGCAAGATGGCCGTCCGGTAGCCGCACTCGCACAGCGGGGAAGCGCGATCCAGCAATTGTCATAGAGATCAGTGCTCCCACCCCCTTTTCGAAAAACCCATGTGATCACGGGGCGACATAATTCGACTCACCGACGTTCCTGCTACATCCGCGTACCCTCCGGCTTCGCACGCACGCCCCCCCCCCCCCACCACCACCACCACCAAACCATCCACCCTCCGGCAGCCGCCGATGTGAAATAATTCACAGGGTCTCATATGTTATCCCTAAGACGACTTAAAGGCGAAAACCTAAGCGCCGATGTAAACGTGATAGCGAACCTCCGAAGACAGAGCGCTCTCTGACGACGCACTTTTGGCGCCGTTTCATTGGTACCTTTAGTTTTGGTACTTTTCGTGTCGCCGACGTGTTTTCGTACTTTTCGTGTCGCCGACATGTTTTCGCTCAAGGACCTTGAAGGGTGACTGAACGATAAGACATATAAGGCTTTCGTCTTAATAACAACGTGATAGCAATGTGGCGACACGCGCTCCCTCGCCTACCCACTCCCGCCGCCCAGGTTCTGTTCTCGTGTGCTTTGCGCGCCAAGAGCTGGCCAGATTCATAAAAAACCTCTTACCTACGACAACTTAGCTACGAAGTTCGTAAAGTTACGATCATCGTAAGATGAGGCGAAAACGGTATTCACAAACGCGTTCTTAAGTGAGAGGAGGAAAGTTACGACCTCCTACAGAGAAACAACGACTTCCGGTGCTGTTGCTATGGCGACGGCGTCTTCGGCAACACGAACAACCAATCGGAGAGCTCGGCATAGTTCGGAGCACGTGGATTTTTAATAACAAACACAGGCTAACTACTCGTTGATAGTCAGCTCGGTGTATGTCCTGTCCTGTCTATGTGCAAATGTTTAGTGTTCAAGCTGTTTCTCATAAACACAGATGGCCTTTCCACCACCACTTGTCTGGGGTTCGTGTCCGTGCAGTGATAAATCGACGCTAACACGATTTAAACGCTTCGTTGACTGCTACGAACTCGATCGCTACGAAGTCAACACAACTGTCATCGTTGGTAAAAGCCCCGTGCCAGTCGTTTGCAAAGCGACGTAGAGAGAAACAAACCGCCGCGGCGTTTTTCGCGGCCTCGGAAATGCAGGAGCGAGCCGACGTTAAAAAAGATACGTTTGAACTACGAGAGTGTCAGCAAGAGTCGCGCAAATACCTGTTCACACTCGGAGCGGACGCGCGCGTTTGATCGAAGTGCTGGATTCGCTCTATTAGACCGCGCCTTGGTAAGCGCTTCGGGGCCGATCTTTTACGATTGCAACTCGATACTGACGTGACACTCGGCAAAGAAAGGTTGGACCGTCATCGCGTAGCTCCCACGAACTGTTATAGCTCGACAGTGACGTAGCGTCGTGTCAGAATAAAAATGGCATACTAATAACAAAGTGTACATACCGTGTTGCGAAGGTAATCCACACGGCGTTTATTTGAGCTCTATATCACACAAAACAAGTCGATAGAATCAATGAGAGTCCCTTTCCGACGACAGCGTTCGTCACCGCTGCCTCAGAAAACAAGGAGATCGAGATGACAAGGGAAGAGATTGACCTCTGAAATTAAGTTCAGCGATCAAACTATTCATACGGGAAGAGTCCACAAGGGTCGCGCGGGCATATTCCATTCAGCAAGCCAGCCGGTCGTGGGCAGACGGTCTTGGCCAAGGACCGTCGGAGTGCCTACTAGGCCTATATTTTGCCGAGATCGCTTGGTCGGTGGGATCGTTGCCTTTGTTGCTTTTCCCGGGTGTTTGCGGATCCAGCGTTCATGTTCGTCCTGGTCGATTTCAAGTACATTTCCCTTTTTCTTGCTGCTTGAAGTCGGGACGCGCGAGAAGAGCACGTAGAAAAATAAATGTCCGTTGGTTGTCGCGACCGAGTAACTGAGCAACGCTGTCGGCCATGTCGATTTGATCGTAAAAGTGCGTAAGACAGCTTCGGAGCTGTCGTAGGATTCTGTCGTAACCTGCGCAAAAGTTACGACAATTTCGTTTCGAGAATACGGATTTTCTCTCAAATTTGTCGTACGCACTTTTTTCGTCGTAAGTTCGCTTTGAGAATCTGGCCTCTGAGCTTGCCTACGTACATTTCGCTTCTTCCATCGCAGCCGCAGTCACGGGCGCCCCTCGCTCACTTTCTAACACACGCGGTCAAACCACGCAAGCGTCGCACTGCGTCCGAGGAGCAGGCACGGCAGGCGCGTCGCGCTGAACAGAGTAGGCAAATGTCCGCAACGTCACGAGAACTACACGAAGGACGCAGGACCCCGTCTTCCACGCTCGATAGGGCCACTCCACAACGCAGCAGCTACCGCTGTCAATCGCAGCACACTTTGTGTGGCAGTTTGGATATTTTATTTTGTTGTTTTCAGTGTATAACTTTACATTCTTCTGTAATGCGGAGATGAAGAGATTTTCATTTGATTTAATGATGAGGTTAAAATACTAAAAAGTAGTAGATCTCTGGGATCAATAGGACACTGAGGTGTGTCGTTACATTGATATATAGGAACCCCGCACTTTCATGTGCAAATTACTAGTTTATTGGAAAAAAATACGTGTTCGAATTAAAACACAGCAGGCAAGACGTATGGGTTCACGTCTATAACGTTTGGTAACAGGGCAGAACAGAGCAGTTTAAGCATTACAGAAGTTACAATTTTAGCAACCAATCGTGGCAAGGTCTTTAAAGTTTGTTTAAAACAAACCCTTTTATCAACCTTTGCTAGTTTTTGCACCGGCTTAAGATATGGGCCTCTGGAAAAACGCCTGAAACTTACCTTGAATACAATTGTCCCTAACCATCTATCTCCCGGAGTACGTGCACTTTGTCTTCTTGCAGTACGGAAATTCGAATACACACGGAAATGTAGAGACACAAAATAACGCATTAAATGCAAACTAAACCACACAAGGAGAACGGCCCGGGTCGCGATGTGAAAAGGTTTATGCATTACCCAGATTGCACACGGGTTTGCGAGCCAACCCTCCTATCCTGTCGCTTTCGTCACGGGGTTTAGTCTCTCCCATGCGTGGTACTCTATCCCACAACCAACACCTCCCTTAACAAAACAAACCTATTTTTAAGTGCACACCAAAAGAAGAAGAAAGCATTGTCTCCACTCCTCGACTTCCATTGTGTTCTTCCAGTGATGCCAGCCCGTTCTATCAAAACTACAGCACCTTCATATAGAGGGGGCGATTGCATCATCTGGTACAGAATAGACAACAATAACACGAATAAAAGAAATAAAACTAGCAAACAACTTCAACGTTTGTATGCAGCTAAATTCCCCAGTGGGGTTCTTTCCGGAGGGAGGGAAAAGGGGGGGGGGGGGGACGAGATAAAAGACGACGATGTTGCGCACAGCAGGTTCACGGTGTGTGCTCTTCGGGATCTCCGCGCGGATGTTAGAGCACACATACACTCAAGTAAACGGGTGTCATGATCCCGTGACATGGGATTTGTTTTCACCCCTAGCTACTTCCTCGTGTTTTTATTATATGTTTTGCTTGGTTTAGTCTCCCTCTAGTGCTTTATAGAGCCACCGTAGGTATCTCTGTTTTTGTAGTGCTTGTCGCCCTTCCGTGGAAATGGTAACCTTCCTGCCGTTCACTTTTCTTTTTTTTTTGTCCTTTCTAGTGCATTATAAAACCACTGTAAGTATGTTTCTATTTTTTTTCTTTTTTAAAAATGTTTCTTATTTCTGAAGAGAAGTAGTAACCTACGTGTTTCTACACGAACCGTGTAGAAACAAGTTTTGTGTTTCTACATTGTAATTAAAAGTTCACTGCTTGTTGATAATTAAATTTTTGAAGATTCGTGCTTGTTCCAATTGCCGTTTGAGGAAATTGGTTTATGCAAATAATAACCTTTAGCTGTTTAATTCATTGTAATATCGTTATTCACAATTAAAGTAAGGTGGAAGCTGAGGGAAAAAAGCTGTCCAAGCAGCTTGACCGGTCCTCAGTCCCCTCAAGTACGAAGTAATGGCAAGAAAAAAAACACAATAAATCATACAATAATACAATGTACTTCTATCATAAAAACAACAAAGCAGTAGACAACACTGACATTTTCCTACGTTAAAACAAAATAATCGGGAAGCTGAACACAAGAAGAAAAACACATAACAAAATTATTTTACCATATCTCAGTAACAAAACATTCCATTACAAAAATTCATTTTTCGTACTTTCGTACACTGCGCAAAGTACACTGTGCCTGCAAGTTTACAGTATAATCAGAATGATCAAGGTAATAGCTATTTCATAAAAAGGGTTATGAATAACCAAAGCGCTCCGGAGTTTAGATGAGTTGCGGGGACTCAGTTCTCTTCGTGTCTTGCGGAGTAACTATAATACCTTTTTATTTGTAACTGAGCCATATTACATATAGTGTTTATATTTTTTTTATTTTAATTTATAGCGTTTCGTTTATTTCGTTGTTTGGTCTATTGTGTGGAATTTCGTGCCATATTTACACAGTGGTGTACGAGGGAGAGGTTCTGGAACGACTCACTAACCTTCCGAATCTGGAAAGTGTTGCTGAGCGTGAATTCCTTAGAACTTCGTCGCAGTTTAATTTAATGGTATTTGATTTGTGCCTCTGTTAGACATTCGACGAATCTAAAGCAAAATGCATAGCGAATTACTGGGCAATTATGTTGTAAGTGAAACGCTTTCGGGACCCTTCGTGTACACTCGATAGCAATTCCTGCAATGGAGATGCCGGCGCTAACCCTGGTTTTAAAAACGTGTGACAGGAGTGTCAAGTTGCCATCTGCCGGACGCAGAGCGGACGCCCCGCAAGTGCTCTCACGCCAAATGGCACCTCAACTCACGGCGCTGTGCCGTCACATGCTGGAACGACCATAGAGTTATCATAATGTACGCTAGAGGTTCAAACGGCGCTAGTGGGCTGCGGCAAATTGAAGCAGACAGCAACCAGTCGAAAAGTGACTTCCGGTAATGCATTTTGTATGGGAAAAAGTGAGTGTATTTTCTCCTTGCGCTCGATCATAAGAGCAAATATCCCGAATAATTCGTACGTACTAGATAGCTTGGAACACTTCTTAGTCAGTCAGACGAAATAATCGGTCAGTTACGGCGTTTTTCTTTCAAATTCATGGCATTAAAAACGGTGCTAAAACGGCTTCGTGCATGTATTTATTCAGACTGTAGGACACTGTTAGCGCGGACACGACGTCGGCGCGTTTCAGCATGGGGGATATACGTGCCAAACGAACGAAGGACATCTGGAAACCAAGAGAGACGGCAAGAACTATGCAGTAACACTGGATCAGTAACTCCCTGTGCATGTACCATCAAAATAAATTGAAGACCACGGAATATAGTCCAATTTTCAATAAGTACTGCTTTATTCTTTCTGCTTTGTGCGAAGATGCTTGTTCTACGTTCAAAGTATCCCCGCACGCTCGAAATCGTTTGAGAACAAGTGCCTGATAAAAGCTGCCCGGCATAAAAAATAATAAAAAGAGACACCTTTCATAACCCGATCGAGTACTTTATTCCTCACGTTTTGAATGTTTTTAACCGCTCGTAAAGATGCAAGACGGGGTCATTTTCATATAGTGACAGGATTGGCATATTAGCAATATATAAGCACCACCGGAATGCTGGCGAACCTTGAACACACTCTACATTCCTTTCGATTGTTATTTTGCTTAGAATCGTCGCTTGTTTTTAAACACCTGCTGTGGAACAGAGGTTTGGCCCTGAAATATAGCCAAGTTAAGCATCGTTCACTGATGAAAAAAATGCGCTAACTAAAGCAATTACACTTTTATAATGTTAATAAAGGTACTTACAATTCGGTACGACTCAAATTAAAAAAAAGTGTTCCATGTTATTTTCCGGCGAAGAGACAAAATGCACGCGCGTTTTCCCATTGGAGTGCACAGGAGCACCGCAAAAGTAGACTGGTTGCTGTCTGCTTCAATTTGCCTCCCGGAAGTCGCATAGACACTAGCGCCAGTTAAACCTCTAGCGTACATTATAATAACTCTATGGGAAAGACGCTTGCTTATTAATCTAAGTTGACTGGGTTCGATTCCCGCCTGGCGCAAACACTTTTCTACTGCGATAGCCTCCTCCCTCCCCCCCCCTTTCCCCTTACACTCAAAACCAATCAGTGTCGAGCATCGCGGCCACGCTTTTATTCAGGCTTCAGTTTTGGGCTTCGCGAAATGCCGAACACCTAGCAAAAAAAGGTTTCACGTTAAAAACGTCTAGTTTTAAAAGAAAGCCAAATCATACTTCATGAGCTAATTTATTTGCATACCATCCTACGTATTTCACCCATCTTCTTGTCTACTATTTTATCATACTGCACGCTTTACTCTCCAATGTAAAATAATTTCACATGGCACAACTACATTTCCAGATTTATTCTTTCTTTCTTTTTTCACTTCCCCTAAAAACAAAGTGAAGGGATTGAAATAATATAAAATAAGACATCCAGACGTTTGGGCTCCTGCCTGGAAAGTCATGACAAAATGTTTCCGCAAAGCAGCGCCGTCTTCAACCCCACGACAAGCAGCCGTGTTTAAAAAAATAAAAAATAAACGGTAATAATAAATACAAATACGCGATAAAAATCAACGTGGTGTGTTAAATTGCACCCCCCCCCCCCACACACACACACACACACAAAAAGAAAAAAGAATCATATTATTACGCAGACGCAGCGACAACAACGAACCCGCTAATGCAGTCAAGCCGGGTCCTCCGGACAGCACTCCGAACAACATCCCGGTAGCTGCCATTACTCAGTTCTCAGGTCAAGCTGATCGCGAGCCGTCACACGCGGCAGAGATCAATAAAAATAAAATCCCAGGGGAGGGGGGAGGGTGTTCAAAGGAGTCGAGTACTCCGCGCAGGAGGGGCATTCCGTCTCGGCTCCGTTGACGTATCAAGATGGATTGGTCGCAGCGAGCGACTGGATATATCTCCTACTGGATTTTCCTAATGCCTCGGGGAAGGGAAGGAGGAAATTCCCGCTTAGCGAAATCGGGACTCCGCTACAACACTCTTGGGCTTCCACCGATGCCTCCACTCCGCGGGCACGGGGGGAGAACCTCGGCGCGTTTTGAAGGACGCGCGATTTTTCATTCGGTTCAGCGGTAAAACGGGATGCGCTGACATGATGTCGCGCGTTGATATCACGTCAGCGCATCACGTCATGGACCGTAGAAGACGCTACGATTCATCAAAACCAATCCGACGCTGTGCACGCAACACGTGACTACGCGCGTCGCTATGCCTTTCCCGAATACGGTCACATGACACTTACACGACATCGGATTGGCCGCGATGGCTCGTAGCGTCTACTGCGGTCCATCGTAGGGTAAAACAGGGTATTAGACCCCGTGTTCAATTGGTGCAGCGTCGAACGGGTGTGCGAGACTTAAATTGAGTTTAAGCACGTTTCGCCAGAATGAAGTTTGTGTCTGACGGTGAAGGAAAAGTGTGATTCGAGTTCCGCTCCAGATGTTTTGTTTACGAAACGGCGGAAGGTCGTTCGCACGAGGTTTGTTTGTTTACCGGTGCCGGTTGTTAATGGTCGTCCTGTTGTTAGAGTCTAGGAGCCACTGTCCGATGGGAAGTAATTTGATGGAAATCGGGAGAGTTGAGTGTGCCGAGGAAAAGCTGCAACGCGAGTTAGGGCGAGTTTTCGAATGGCTTTTCCAAATCTCCGGAGTTCGAAGCACCTTATAAACTGTGGTAGTGTCCGTTTGTAACAAATGGATAGGGTTGGGAATGAATCTAAAAGGGCTGAAACCCTCGGTGAAATCGCTATTCTTATAAAATAAAAAAAGACGGGGTTGGAAGGAAGAGTCAATGGTGATAAATTACTCTGTTTTCGATCGTGTGATTTGACTTGATAAGCTGAAAGCATGGGTAACGCAAAAAAAGTACGTACGAAATTGAAATGTATTCGCTTGTCTTTTGCGTTAATTGTTTTATCCACAACCAGGAAGCTAACGTAAATTTCCTGCCGCGAAAATATTGCGCGTAGAAAAGGCCGGTGCACGGTGCTCAAAAATGTAAGGCGCGTTTTTTTATTTTTCTATTTCTTTTTTATGCCGCCCGAACGTCCCAGATGAAGCGTGCAGGCCAGGGGCCCTAATATAGAAAGCGGGACCAAGCGGAACCAAGGGACCGCGGGACATCGCCGCCTGCTGCGACTGGCCAGAGGCGCGGAGCAGACCAATCGCAGCAGGCGGCGATGCTACGGTCCCTTAGTCCCACTTGGTCCCGTCGTGTATGCGGAGAGCAAGTTGTCTGCTTCCTGCGCAGGAGTTGCGGTGACGTCAGAAAGATGCCGAGCTCTGATTGGCTCGGATAGAAGGATAATGGGTAGAGCTCAAGGCGCGCCTAATGAAAATCGCCGAGCGCGCTGAATCAAGGCTAGGAGCGCACCTCTGCACCCTTGGTGACATAGCTGGCACACTAGGACCACTCGTTCTCCTCCCAGAGCTGCACAAAGAGCCCCACCCTCTGCGGGTCAGCCTTCATATCCCTGGACTGCGGACCAGGAAGACCGTAGCAGTGGTCGTAGCAAGGCAGCTCACGGAAGATCACTTAGTTACCGAGTACGATGGGTGGACCCGAGTGTACACCGACGGATCAGTGGACCCCTCCGGTGGCACAGCAACAACAGCGGCTTTCTTCCAGGCAGCCGCTGTGGGTACCAGTGAGCGCCTGGCTCACCAGGCATCCTCCACCACGGCAGAGCTAGCAGCATACGGCTCACCCTCTGGGGAATTCGGACAGGCTGCACACAGGCCCTACGCTGGGTCATCCTGAGCGACTCAAGATCAGTCCTCGAGCTGCTATCTAGGCTCGAACGGGCCACGCCCCTGGCCCGTTCAATCGCGCAGGATGCGGTCGTGCTTCAGCAGGAAGGCAACGACATTGCCTTCCAATGGCTCCCAAGCCACTGTGGCATCAGAGGGAATGAAGTCGTTGATTTTCTGGCGGTGCGGGCTCACAAGGACCCCGAGTGCCCGCTCTCAACCGTTCCCCGCTTCTCAGACGCCAAGCTTCTTGTGAGAAGAGCCATCGCCCTACAGCACCCGGACCCGGTAGTGGTGGTGGGTGTCTTCCCAGCTCGGATACCGCGCGGCTTCGACCGCCAAACTGCCGCAGTGTTGCACAGATTACGGACCGGAAGCGCCTTCACCCCGGCGTGGATAAGTCGCTTCAGACGCAATGTTGACCCCATATGCCAGACCTGCAAGGAAACGGCCGACGCCGAACATCTCCTCCTGCACTGCACTGATCACGAAGAGGAGCGCACCAACCTCCGTGATGTCTTTTCTCGCCTAGGGCTACCTAGTACCAACTTGGAGGAACTCCTGCGTCCAAGAGCGTCACGAGCTACTACAGACAAGACACTCAAGAGTGTAGTCAGCTTCCTGAGGTGCGCTGAACTCCATGAGATCCTCTAAGACTTCCAAGAGATATGGGTTGCTTGCGGCTCCTGGGGTTCCTGGAGACCTTACATCCAGAGGTTTTCAGGAGTTCCAGGAGTCGCGATTCTGTACCTAAAGCCGTAGGAAAGCTAACACTCTGAGAAGATCCCCTTCCCCCTCGCCCCTCCTTACTCCTCCATCTCTTTTTCCCCTGTTTCCCTTTCCCATTGACTGTGACATCTGCGCCCAAAGCGCAACTACCTACAACGTCGATTTTCTAATAAACATCGCTTCAATAACAAACAGCTTGCTTTGAGGTCTACCCACTATCCTTCCAATCAGAGCCAATCAGAGCTCGGCGTCGCTCTGACGTCACCACAACCCCTGGAAAAGAAGCAGACGAACTTGTGCTCCGCATTAATTTATTAGGCTCGCGCGTTTCTTTCTTCGTAGTGCGATCTTCTGTGTTATTATCGACTAATGCTGAAATCTGATTGGCAGTGGAGCGACGATGAGATGCCCGTGACTCGCCACGCATGCGTTTGGATTGGACACGAGATCCAGCCGAGTGATGACGCAGCATTCGTGTCCAATTCTGTGTCCGCATTCCATCTCGCTGTGATAACGTCGAAACGCTATAGTCCACGGGCTTTGCATTACTCCTAGGTGGTGTACGCTTTGCCCCCCTTTCAGGGCGAGTAACATGTAGACTTGCACCTACCTCAGATACTCTATTCAAAATAATTGTATGTCAAATACGTTTGGTAGTATTCTTGGTATATTTCGAATTACATTTGACCGAGAGTATTTGCTACTCTTACTTAATAAGTTTATTTTTTAATATCTTGTACAAATTGTGTTACAAAACATTTCTCTGCGTTTGAAGAAATTTGTCGCTGCAGTGTTTTACAAGAAATAGGGATCGGCACACCCGAACGTAAAGCTGAACCCGATTGCAAATATGGAGCGGAAACGGCCGAACACAAACAGAATGCAGGTGTCAACCGAAATTCAAGCTCAAGATGCAATAGCAACAAAAAATTGAAAAAATAATAATAAAAAATAAGTTTCTTGTTGTTGTTGTTGTTGTTGTTGTTTCGCTTACGAAATTGCGGTATGCGTATCTTCGAACGTAATTTAATTACATTTTCAAGCATCTGTAATCGATTCAGAATATTTTGCGGTGAAAGCAACTTAAGTAGTATCTCTAAATAGATACTCAAGCGGGTATTTAGTAACTATATTTTGACTACTCTTATCGAGTATATTGTTTAACACTGGTAACGAGAGCCCGTTGGGCTGTTGAAATTTCACGCTAAGTTGCGCAGGCCAAGAACGTTGTCCTAAGTCGAAATCAAGTCCCACAGTTGTTTACCACAGGCTATGGTATTATCCGATTTGACAGCAGAGTATAGAGCAAACTTGAATGCGTTTTGGTTTTATAAGCTGAAATTAGTTCGCAGCAGTTTTTGTATGCGGAAACAGTCCTTGAACACAAGCCCTTAGGCATCTTGAGGACTCTACATATTCTCGCAAAATGTGTGCTTATTATTAAAAAAAGCAAACACACTTGCGTGTCGCCTATGAGAGTTTTATCGACTACATCAGTAAGACCAGCTTTCTAGAACCCAAGCCGAAAAAAAAACCGTTCATGGTCTACGCACTTTAATATTATAAAGCTGTCTTTGTGGCGAGCCAATTTTGCATCATAATTCGATAAGATCTTTGTCAGCCACAACCGGATTCAAAGTTTGCTGTTCTTGAAACCATAATTTAGTAAACTGTTCAAACTCGCCCGAGTCTTCGTACAAAACGTTCTTAATACAAGCCACAAACGCGTCTGCCTCTCAACCGACTTCCGCGAGGCATTTGAAAACGGACACTCGTAAAATTTTTGTCGGCAATCCCGAAACAGCCTTAGCAAAATCAGACTAGCGGCGATGTATGGCAGTAATTTAAAGACAACGTTGCCAAAACGGGCGCCGTTTAGGCTGCTTTTAAACGCGAACACGCGTCTCCACTGGCGCTCATATTTTTCAAACCCCCCAAAACCGCAGACGGCATAATATGCCCCCGCGCTTTTGTTAAAAGGGAAATCTACGAATTAAGAGAGAAAACTTGGTAACAGAATTGAAAAGTGCGTCGCCGGGCCGCGTTAACAAAGCGCGCGCAAAACCATTTCGCATTGCACAAACCATGGGCCCTCCCCGCAGATACAACAAAATCTCGTCCGGCGTTGTCCGCCGCCGCCCCACGCATATATATCCGTCCTTTGTGATAGAATCTCCATTAGATGAAGCGCGTGCCGGCCGACCCTAATTTTATCTTACTTTATTTCTTTGTTGCTTTTGTTAGATTCTACTCATCTTTCGTATCCGAATCGCGGGGTTGAAGGAGACTACAGTAGGGGACATTTAAAGGCGCAATTAAGGCTGGGGGAGACCCATGTCAAAGCATTTTCCGGCCCGCTAGGTTCCCGGATGTTAATTTGAGTCGTTATGTTTCCCCCGTTTTGAGTTCCCTCCGAGACAGAAGTTTTATTTTTCTTTTCTTTTAGTGTGTGTTTAGTTATAAAGTCAGAACGTCGCCTGATAGGCAAGTGAGACCCTGTTTAAGTTCGAGCGTTGCCTGATTTCATTATATCTCGGTGACGGTCTCTCGAATTCTGCGGGGCGTGCCACTCGCCGTCGTCAAAAGGTCACATTTTGAGCGATTGGAGAGGCCTGGGAAAAGACAATGAGAAAGTGACCGCACAAGACTTCAGTCGTGTGCATTGAAAGTGTTGCGCTTTTGTGAGAGAACCCAGTATATATACCCCCCCCCCCCTTTTCCCTCTTCTCTTCTGTTTAATTCTTTCAATTTGTTTATTTGTTTAAACTTAAAATCGGAAAGTGGCAGAAGGGGTCTGTGCTTTCGGCAGGCTATGATGGAAGTTTAATTTAATCAAGCGCCTATTATTCTTCATTCTCGGTTTCCGAGAAACTTGTGGTCCTTATTGCGCACGCACTAGATCTGCAGCTACATGACGGGTTTCTAAAAAAAACATTTGTAACTTTTAAATTGCCTGTACTCCTGTAATTTGGGTTGTGGGAGGGTCCTCAAGATAACGTTCAAGACGCTTGCTTTCTCACAGAGTTGTAATATATTAGATCACGTTAGGTAGAGGTTCCGAATCGTACTTCTATAAACGTATACATATACCACGTTGATACGGAAGGGAAGTAATGATATGATTGTCCCGAGAAAAAAAATATAACTTTTAAATAGCGTTTTTTGTTGATATTGTTTCGATTATACAAACTTCCATTCTGAATGCCGCGTACAACAGCCGATTACTGCAATTCGCAATTAAATGAAAACTCAAATTTTATCGGATAAGTTTGAAAATGTTATCATCAAACATCTGATCATATTCATAAAGGAACTCGGGCATCACTTTATGCTTCTCGAGACATAATGGGATCACTTTGATAATGGCGATGGATGATTATCCTTGTTAAAAGGGCTATTATCGAGCTTAAAGGCTTTACGACTATATTTCAGCGTGCATGACCAAGAAGGAATGCTTCCCCGAACGAATAAGAATATTCGTGTTCACTCTTACCCTGTGTCTAAAAGATGAGGGGGACCAGAAGGACCTTGCCTAGTCAGTCTCGCCCTAGCTCACTCCCGAACATTCCAGGTCGAATATTCTAAGGACCGAGTGTAGGAGACGGGGAGTTGACCGTGGCCGCACCGACTCACTCTACCGACGACGAAGCACCCTTTCGCCAGAGCTCGAATCGGCGGTTTTTTCCTCCGACTCCGACGCCCGCGACGCTCTGTGCTGATCTTCATTTACCCCCTCTAGTTCTTCGTTTATTTTGGGCGCAAGTTTGGCCCATTAAACGTTTATTTCAGTTCATTATTTATCGTCTTTTCAGCTTTATTCGTTATAATATTGTACTCATATGCGCTCCCGACTTGAATTAGCAACGTTGAGTTGGAACTCCATCTCTATTTCAGGGAGTAAAAATATTGAACGCGTACAAAAACGATTTGTACGACTAACCTACGACAGACATTTTTGGTAGAAATCGCTTTTATAGATATAATTTAATTTTAGAAAAAAAATTAGGCAGTCTTTTTGAGAGAAGGTTTGTTCGAGATGTGAAAATTGTGAGTAGGTTCATTCGTGGTTCATACAGATAGCCCCATTTTGCTTGCTTCTTTAAACTTCAGCATTCCTGTTACTACAAATTCTAGAAATGCTAGTTTTTATTATCCAGATATTCAAACTCTGTCGCTTAAAAAAATAAAACTCAATTTAAGCGTATGTGTGAATTTAAGTATGAGTATGAATTTAGGCATGTCTGTAAATTTAGGCGGGTGTATAAATTTTATCATGCGTATTTTTGGGATTGACTATATTGTTGTGTGGTGCTTTAGCCAAAGAGCGCCTTTGAGCTGTTGGTAAGCACGAGAAAAAATAAACGCTGAATTAAATTGAATTGAACTGAATAGCGTTCACACTCGCGTCATTGATGTGACAGACGCAGTTCAAGTTGAACAGCGTCTGTCCAAGATGGCATCAGGTCTACCAGTGCTCAAGGGTCCCCAGTGCATTATGGCGCGCGACACGAATGATGCGCGGGTGATTACTGTAGAGCCTTCGGTGGCATACCTATACGATTTCGACGAGCTAGGGGGCTACGCAAGACGGCGGGAAGAAGAGACCGGGACATCGCCGCACGCTGCGATTGGTCAGCGGCGTGGCGCTGACCAATCGCAGCGTGCGGCGATGTCCCTATCCCTTCAACCCGTCGTCTTGCATAGCTCCCCTAGGAGGCGATATGGATCCAAGGACTATTAAAGATTTCGTTTGTTATAGACACTTTTAACTCTGAAGGCTTTAAAGGCATTCAAAAGTTAAAACCTTGGAAAGTTCAAAACGTGCACCCACAAACGGGGCGAACACAGTGACGTTGCACTTTTGACACAGCTTGATTGGCACCATTACCTCATTGCATTGGATGCGCTTCGACTTAAGGTAAAACCCTAAAGCCGCCGTCACACTGCTTATACAGACATACAAAAAAACAGTCCAGCTCGGAGCACGTGGAGCGAAAGCTCGCGCTGCAGAACCCAGGGATCCTGGGTTCAATCCCCTGCCCGTTTCGATCTGGATGAGCATCGTACCGGCGTGCGGTCGTGTATCACCCTACTGCGTGGTGCACGTTAAAGACCCCAGGCTAGCGGTTGTACTGCACTGGCTAAATTGCTCATCTACAGCTGGGAGACTCGTCGCCCGTTGAGGCAGACCAAGTTCTAGGCTGTATAAACATACACACAACCCAATTTTATTTTAAAAATACAGTCTGCATACAGATTCGAACCCGAGTCGCCGCGAGATCCGTGCTTCGAATGCCGCGTGGCAATGAGTTCAAGGATTGACATGTGGCACTCGAACCACGAATATTTCGGAAACTCGTGTTTGCGGACTGTCTTTTGTATGGTGTATGAGCAGTGTTTATCGGATCCTGTAAAACAATAACAAAAACACGAAAGTCTACTAGCACATCCGCTTTTAGTGTTATTGGGCCCTTCGTTTTCGCCTCCCCCACGTAATGTTTCTATCCTTTATTTATTTCTTTTATATTAGGGGCACACTTAGGCCGTCGAAGGATTTCGCTCCAGTGCAAAAAATAAATTAAATTAAGTTAAAATTGAAGTTTAAAAATGTCCTCTCGCTTCGATCCCAACGCCGGTTCGAAGACGTTCTCGTCGATCTCTAGCAGACTGACCGGACACGGGACTTCAACTTAGGGGTCATTAAATTTCGCTGAACGTCACTGAAAACTCGAGTCCCTTCCTTCAGAGCGTAATTACAAAATTGAACGTGGCCTCTGCGTGATAACGAAAACGACTGTATCTATGTTTTCCACTCGTCGCGTTCAGTCGCTCTCTGACCGTGTTTTCTTGTTGTTGTTGTTTTTTGGTTTGTTTTGTTTTTGTGTTAACACTTGGAAAGCACTTTTGGCTGGCTCTCTGCCACTCCTGTTCGGTTTTAAGAAGCGGGAAGAGACTCGAGAGTCCATCAAAGTCAAAAGTAGGACGTGTAGCAGCTCCGAGGATTGTTTTCTGATCAGGCCGTTTCCTCGGCGAGATCCAATCGAACGTGACATTTATAAGCTAACAAAATCAAATTCAGTTTGGCCCGGCAAACAACATTCATGTTGATCGATGTGCTGTGATTAAAACATGAGAAAGAAAAGCTTCTCGGCGTCACGCGTGTATTTTGTTAAACTGCTTGATTTGTTACGCTGATTCGTGTTAGTTTATCACGTAGGTTATTCTTAAGGAACACCATCGCATCGGAAGGGAATTGTTGTGAATCTTATATTCGACATCGTGCCTCATTGAAAGAAGGTATCGGGCGTCAAGTAATTAAATATTGCTGATAGAACTCCTAATGAACGTTATGTTCTCGTTCAAGAATAAAAATCTTTATGTGATATGTCTCCCGTAAATGCTTGAAGAACTGGTGTGCAGAACCAGGAATCAATGCATACAGCAGCTGGCAACGCCGCACCCCTATTATGACTTCGAATGAGAACCGTTGTAAAAACACCGTCAAAATGTGATGCCTAAAGATGGATACCTCAGACGCAATTATGCATACCTTAGACTTTGACATGTGATTTAATTATTTGGTGGTGGTCAATGTACTCCCCCTCAGTGTTGTAAATACAATTTTCTGACCAGGATCACAGTATACGATCCAAGATCTACGAGAGACATATATCTTCGTTTCGCTTGGGTCCAGATCGATGCTACGAGCGCGGCGTGGCCCTGAACAGCTTGCATTGCACGAGCGCGTGCTTCAGTGACGCTGAAAGCCGATCGCGCTTGTAGCATCGCCTGCGTCTGGACCCAAGCTGAAACGAAGTATAGTCCAATTCATTCCACTTATAGAAAATTGAAAGAGCATCATACTATACTTCGTCTCACCCTAGCATGGACTAACCGCGAAGGCTGTGCTAGCGCGAGCGACCAGCCTTGACTGCCTTGACTATAGAGCACTTGCTGCACGAGCGCTCGTGCAGCCGCCGCGGCTTCATTCAAAGCGACTAGCTCGCGCCTTTAGCACGCGCGGCTAACAATAGTCTATACTAAGGTGAGACGAAGTATAAATATAAAATGCAGACGCATTTTTTTTACAGAACGTTTGCTTTATAAGAAACACAAGCAAAAGATGAATGGGTCATTCTGGTTGATATCGCTTCTTCTACGAAACATTACGAGAAAAAAAAACTCACCTTAACTATTCATTTGTTGTCAGTCTGCCATATTGAAGATCATTTCAAACTTTCTAAGACACCCGTGTTTAACCAGTGGGAACACCAAATTGTATCTTTTGTATGGATCCTTATATCAGCAGGTCACTTTCCGATTCTCCACACGTCAGTCGTTTTGTGCACAACTTTATTTCAGTCAGATTACCTAATGCGGCATCGAGAACTCCACTCCAGCGTTATATCAAAACGAAGTTTGCTGCACAATGCGCACATCATGCATCAACACTTTATTTTGTTTTTCAGCAGCATTTCGAGTGTTTGTTTGTCCAAACACACTGTTTTCGAATCCGCGCTCGTGCCGAAAACAAGCTCCTCGAATCAATCAACCACCAAAGCAGTCTCTGGCGCCGCAGAAGATGTCGCACTTTAAATCTCCCGCACGAAAGGAGCACTCCGTTACCGCACCATTTCCCTCGAGGTGGTGACCGCGCATCGCTTCGCGAAACCTCTGATCCACGGACTCTCTCCACAGTGACACCCGGGCAAAACCGCGAGCATTTCGGAAACCAGGCCGCTGAATATATGCTTCGCTTTCTCCTTAGGACGAACCGCAGATGACGCAGCGAGTCGTTCCAACCAATCCAGCGCTGAGAACGAATCACGTGACCGCACGCCCCTCGTGACCTTGGGAAGTGGCGCGTCGCAGCCACTTCCCAGGTCACGTGACACTCACCGCATCGGTGTGAGTGTCACGACACTGCATCGGTCATGTGACACTCACACTGCATCGGTATAACCCAGGTCACGTGACACTCACACTGCATCGGATTGGTTTCGGTGGTTCGCATAGCGTTCTCCGCGCTCCACCATAACGTGAAACGCGTCGGGTGTACGCCTCTTCCGAATCGCGGTATCGCTTCACGATTCCGGGAAGGGAGTTTCCACTTTTGAGGCGACGGCGATACGAGGGCTTTTAGGACTGACTTATGCACGGATCAGAACCCAGATGGGTCGAATGCAGCTCCTCTATTCCGTTCACCCCCGAGCTTGACAGTGCGCTGGAGGCTACGTGCTCGTTGGGCCAGCCGTCCATCTTCCGCCACGCGATCGAGTCCTCACCCACGCCGGGGGGGGGGGTCAGGTGATGAAAGGGAGAGTAGCTGATTGGTCCAGCGAGTGCGTATATAGCTTCCACCGCACTGTCGGCTTAGGGGTGAAACGGAATGCAAGCGGAGATGCGCGCGTGAAGCCGTCGACGGTCTTCGCGGTGGCGTCTCCCGCGCGGAGACCCGTGCCATCCACTCTGAATAGGGAAAGTGCATCGCTGAGCGCCAATGTGTCGTTTATTTGGTCTTCCAGAGGGTGCCAGCGGCACTATGATGCGCATTTTCATTTACGAGTCAACTCACGCTCGATGCTGTGGGTTGTTGTTTTCTTTTGGGATAAATGCGATGATAGGGATCTAAAATGCGCACCCGGGTGAAAACACGGGGGTACCAATGCGACAAGATGCACCCGAGTGAAAAAAAAAATGATTGTAATGTTGAAACTCTATAACCCCCAACCAAACAAACGAACAGGCGTTCTAACGGACGCACGCGCACACGCACATACACCGGAAACAAACCATCGCAAGAAAAGCGTTTCCTTGCCGCCTCTTCTGCGATTTGCTCGATACTTTTATTCATCGCCATCTTTCGAACGAGATGTAAGAGAGCCAGCTGGAGTATATATACTCGCTGATATCGTGAAAAATAAAAAACGCAGGGTGTGTGCCCGTCATGTTCACGCTTCTTGCTTCGTAATGCGGGCAGAAACTGAGGGAGAGGAGGATACGAGTCCGCGCCTGCAGGGGTGTCAAAACGCCGAGCTCTGGTTAGAATGATCAGTCATAGCTTCCTCTATACTCGCATAGCCTGGCAGTCCGACGACGGAGCCGTAGAGTGCCCGTTCGCAGATTTGGAGCGCGAGGATCTGGTAGCACAGAGCATCAAAAAGCCTTTTCTCGGGGAACCTCGACGTCAGCGCACAGCTTTTGCAGCGGCGAGGACCCGAAACCCACTTGTTCGCTCGGTAGAGGTGTGTTTGGGCGTCTCGCCGCAGAGGGGCGCCAGTCACGTGGCTCTCTTCATCCGTTTTCTGCCGCTCCACTTTTCCACTTCGGCGGCAGCTTCTCGTGGAGATCTGCCAGGCTTTGTCAGTATGGAAAGGCCATGCTCCAATCGGCTTGCTCGAACGCGTTCGAACGCATTCGACGCGTGCAGTGGAGACAAAGGCGGCTATAGCTGTCGTATCTACCCACTAATCATTCCAATCAGAGCTCGGCGTTCTAACGTCCCCTCTCGTCACCTCCTCTCCCTCAGTTTCTTTTCACATTCGTTTTTCAGTCTTCCTATCGGCTAATAGCTCGCACTTTCATTGTCTGTGAACCGAAAACTAGGTGCTTGGGACGCACCAGGTCCTGTGTTTCTTCAGCTGTCAGTAACAGGATCAGGTGGGGTCAGCGCGTTAGCCTTTTCGCCTGTTTCTTCGTACTCCCCAATCTAGGCGTGATCAAGCAGCCTCCGCGAGGTCCTGTTACGGGAGACTTACCGAATTACTGAACTATTCCCTCGCATAACAAAGTACCTGACCTCCTACTGACGTAACGGCCCACCATTAAAAGATGAACGAAGTTTTACAGTGGGCACGCATTTACTGCCCCATCCAACGAAAATTGGGAGGTTTAGTATACTGACCCGAAGTAGTATCACGCCGGTGGAAACAATTTGTCAGAAATTCTTAATAAACGAGTCTTCTTTTTTTATTGTCAGTCTGGAGTCGGTTGTTTTATTACATCGCTCCCTAGCGGCACTAAACGTGCTATCAAAAACGCGCAGAAATGGCTCATCTGCATATAAATACGAATAAAGTCGCACTGTGCGACGCGATGCGAAAACTTTCTCATTTTCTAAAACTTTAGGGCGCTATATCGTTTGTCTGATACTAGTCAATGCAACCGCGTTTGAAGTATTAAATTGTAGAGCCGAAGGAAAATAATTAGAAGTTTTATTCGCTTTTAACATGTTTATGAACTGGATTTCACACAAAAAGCGTCACGCACAAGCGTTACGAAAAATCGTTAAACGCGTGCTAAGACAAACATAAAGCACACCTAACCCACAGCAGACTGTGCATAGGCATTCAAAGCATATAGAAGCATGCTTAGTTATTATTATTGACAATCGTAAGTAGCGAGATTTGTGAAGCGGCGCAGCGAGAATCAAGCCCACAGGCCGTGCGACCCGCAACTCGACGCCATTGGTCCGCGCCACGAAAAAGCGAACGGGAGCGCGAGCATTTAAGCTAAGTATAACCATAGCCTCCTCTTTTCGCGACTCCAGCGAAATCGACACCGCGTAGCGGCAGCGCCGAGAAGCTCAGGAAAGGAGGTCGTTTCGACTCTGTCGTCTGCTATCGCTGCTTGGTTCTCGTAGGCAGCATAGAAACAAGCATCGTTTCCGGTAATTATTTTTATGATTCCGCCGTGTCATTCCTACGCACTGACTAGAAGAAGGTTTCTACCGTCGAAAAATCGCTGCACTTTCAAATGTAACACTGATTTTACGCTGCAGTGCAGGAATTTGTGGTGGTCCGCGTGCGAACGACGAAAACGACCTCCTTTCGTCCGCCATTTTGCCTGAGCAGCGCGCCCTCTATAGTTCGCTGGAGTAGCGAATGCTGACAAAGCCTGGCAGATCGCTACGAGACGCAGCCACCGAAATTGAATTGAAGAGGTAGAGCGGCAGACAACGGATGAAAGGAGAGTCAGGTGACGGGCGCCCCGCTGCGGCGAGACGCGAAACACACTTCTCCCGAGCGATGGAATGTCCGCTCGTGCTCTCGCGTTCCTCGCGCTACCGCTTCTTTTCTCGTCGGGTTTGAGCATGGCCTCCGAGATCCCGAAGCGCGTGCGCGAAGGCTTCTCCGGCCGTCCCATTCGTCTCGCTCCCCAGCAGAAGAGTGTAATTGCGCTAACTCCGTCGCTCGCCGCGAGGCGACGCGTCTACCCGTCGTAATAAAGGCCTAGTCATAACAGAGGGGCGAGCCGTCAGCGTGGCAGGTAGAGATCTCGCACTCGTACGGGCCAGACCGCGGGACACAGGCCGGCCCGGCCCTCGGGCCGGGCTGGGGCTCCACGTCTACACTCATGAAGGGCCCGGGCCGGGTACGGGCCTGCATTCAAGTCTACAGGGGCCAACGAGGACGTCAAACCATGCCATTCCTTTTTTTTTGCGGCATGTTTTTCGGTAGCGTGTTCGGAAGTTGGAGAGGAACCACATTGGGGGATAAACAGATGCTGAAGCATGTGTGTGTGGGTGTGTGTTTTTGTACGGTTCGGTGTGTGCAGCAAATGCTCTTCCAGAGGACTAGCGGCGCGGCGTTCCTTTTCGTCCCCGGCGGCGCCGCCGCCATCACACAATCGCTTCTCACCACAAACACGCACATACACGCTCCTATACAATGCGTACCCTCGCCGGCGTAAACCATCTGTACGTACGAGTGCTTGCATCCCCAATAGGGGTGAAGAGGTTCCCCTGAGGGGTACTTTTCCCTTAACAATTTCTCGCAGACCACCGCAAAAGACAATGACATTGCTGTTTTTTTTTTTTTACGGTTGTACGCAGCGTGAGTGGCTAATTTAGAACTTTGCCCGTCTTTTGTACAAACCCTTCGCGATGTTTCCCTTCCTTTCCAACTGTGACACGTGGTTTTGTTTACTTTTGCTTGTCATTTTTGTTTTTCCGTCCTTTCCGCGCGTGTTTGGTCGCAGAAAAGGAAGATCGGGTGATTTTTCTTAACAAGCTGCCTAGGCCTGCAGATTGGTCCAACTAATAATAGCAGCAAAAAATAAAATGCTTACAGTAATTACTTTTGGGTATCGTAATCAACTGATGTGTAACAGTTGCAAGCGAGCTGCCATGTCACGCAATTTGTGAGCTATTCATACTGGGCTAAAATAAAGCGCAGCTGGCCCGTGAAAATTAGCTTCGGGCCAGGCCGGGCCAGCCGTCGGAAATGGGTAGCGGGCCGCGGGCAAGTCCGGGCCCAATAGACAACGGGCCGGGCTGGGGCGGGCTTCGAAATATCGGCCCGTGCAGACTTTTAGTCGCAGGCATCGCGGGTGGGTGGTGTCAGTCGCGTCGTCGTGCTTCATCTTGCGTTCACCCGGGCTCCCCAGACTGTTTTGTTTTCGGCAACTTCTGGACATGGATTGAAAGCAAGGTATGTTCTAAAACTTTAAACACACGCGCTAGCCATGTAGGTTTCTTTGTGGACGCAGTGCAGCCGCGATACGTAGAGGGAGGAGATCTGCCGATATGGGTAGGGGGAGGGGGGGGGGGAGAAAAAAGAAAAGGTTGTTTTGTTGAGACTGCCGAACCGCTTTTCCTTCATCCTCCTAAACAGCTTTCTACAAAGCTAATTTGTCGTGTTGTGCGTTTTTACAGGGGTAGCTGCTATGGTTTCTCAGTGTTGTCACTTGACATCGTGACGTCAGAGTCACGTGACTTCATAATGTCTTGTGACGTCGCAATTTCACTTGACATCATGGTGTCACATGATGTTTACAAGATAACGCCCCACCTTTTCAATCAGTGCCTACAATTATCACGAAGTTTATAAAAACAAAAATGGTGAAATCATTGCGAGGTGGTTGTACGCACTCACCGCCATAAGTTTTTCCCCAAAGCCGGGGTCACACTGCTTGTACATCACACAAAAGGCAGTCTGCAAACAGATTCAAACTCGAGTCACCACGAGATCTGAGCTTCGAATGCCGCAAGACAACGAGTTCAAAGAGACACTTGGCACGCGGCATTTGAACCATGGATATCGTGGTGATTGATATCTGCAGACTGTCTTGTGTCTAATGTATAAGCAGTGTGACCCCGGCTTAAAGGTACTTCTAGTAGAAGCAAACACCGCAATACGACCCGCAAAAATTGCGTAATAAATATTAAAAATATTAAAAGAAGGACAACACGGACTTCACTATATAGTATCAAACCTCGTGCACAGGCTCAAAGAGCTACGCCAAACAACGTGCGAAGATAAAAAAGAAAAAATTGCAGCATGATTATTTTTATTTAGCGAAATCCAAAGTTTTTATGTACGGAGCTAATTTTTTTTCTGGAATTTTATACGTGCTACAGATTGCAATCAAATATATCAAAAGGCGCGCTTGTAGCGCTAGCCGCAACATGTCCAGATGAATACCTCAAATTAAATAATTAAATAAGCATCACAAATTTTCTATCTACGTCCCCAGAGCAGCTGTTCACCATTCTACCACAATACACAAAAATTTGTAAGTATAAGTTGCAGTAACTCGACGTAACAAGACTTTTTCTTGAACTCTTCTGCCTCGCGCCATGCTGTCGATGACTGGGTTGGGAGCGCCTCCCCGCGGAGACACGCCGCGTCCTTCTCTTTTTCCGATTACGCCCTCTCCGCACGAATGGGACGGCCGGAGAAGCGTTCGCGCGCTTCGGGATCTCGGAGGCCATGGTTTGAGAACCATGTTTCGAGTCCTCGCCGCTGCAAAAGCTGTGCGCTCAATACCAGAAAGGCTCTGTGCTACCAGATCCTCGCGCTCCAAAGCTGCGACCGGGCACTGTATGGCTCCGTCGTCGAACTGCCAGGCTTTGAGAGTATAGAAGGAGGCTAGGGTATGACGTAAGGAAGCCTGCGGTATGTACGCGACTGTCGACGCGCGCGGCTGGCTTCCGAATGACGAAGCATAGCCCTCCATGTAATCTCAAGACGCCGCAGGTCCCGAATAAATGAAAACTTGTCGCGATCACTCTGATAATCCCGGGAAGCACACGAGTGTGCCGTGCGTGGAACCCATATGAAAAACCACCCAAGCCATTTTGTAACCAAGCGTAACAAATCATAACACAGCCATAATGCATGCACGACACATCATTTATCAGAATGATCAAAACATTTCTTTTTTTGTTATTCTGGAAACGTATAGCGTTCGCAAGCACTCGAAGCAACGTATGTCGTGAATCGTATCACCGCATCAATCAGAAGGCGAATCATCGTCACATACGACTAGTGGACGAACAAATGGTTGGCTTCTGGCCCCATCATGCAAAGCGTCCATCGCACAGAGCGCGGAACGGGAAACCCAGAGAAATAACCAAAGGGTCGGGGTACGAAGGGAAATGCGATTCAATTTTTCTTGCCAGATACATTTACACAAAGAGCGAGATCGTCGAAACAACGCAAAGCTAAGCGAGAGAAAAAAAACATTAAAAGAAAAGCACGGCGAAAGCTTTGAGTCAAAGGGGAAACGAAGGGACGCCACTAAAAATCTCACAAAATAACGAAATTGTCCCATACTGGAAATGTGAGAGAGAAGAGAGGTACACACACACAAAAAGAGGGTGTAGGTCCCGACTCCTATCCCAAATTGAGGAAGACCGTCGCTGAAACAGAAAGCGGGAAAAAGGGGTGGGGGAGAAGACCAAAAACGGGAAGAAAACTGATACTAAAATAAAATAAAAGAAGAAAAGTAAAAGGGACATGAATGCGCACAGTCTTCTTCTTCACCCCCCCCCCTTTAAAAAAAACAGGAAAAAGACGTCTTGTTTTATTCATTCGCTCTCCCGCCGTAAAACCGATTTCATTCCGATTTTGGCGGAGGAGACAGAGCGGCGTCGTGCGCAAAGAGTTGGGACGGCGGGTCGCGGACGGACGTTCCCTCGTCCCGCTGGTGGATGGCTTTCCTAAATGCTGCGCCTAAAGTGGATACAAAAAGTGGGAAAATGGGGAAGCAGCGACTGAAGAAACAGAACAAAAGAAGCAGAAAAAATTTGGAGAAAAAATGGGGATCCGAATAGGCCTACTGCGGACGGCGTGACTCGGGCTAAACGCGCGCACGTGCATCAGTAGAGAAAGATGAATCAGGGCCGACTCCGTAATGGGAGCCGATATCTATCTCTGGCGAGTGAAATGGACGTGCCCAAGTGGCGGCCTTCGGCGTAAGTTTGCGTGAAAACGGGATGAACGATGACCCGCGCCCTTTTAGGGAGAGCGGGCCGTTTTCTTTTCCTTCTTTTTTACACTCGCGTATGGAAGGGACCCGTGTGTTCGCGATTGTGTCGGTTCTCTCTATTCCTTTTAAAGTGATTTCGGCTCAAATGTTCGTTCATCGGTCGTTCGCTCTTCCGCGTCGAATCGAGCGCCAAGCGATATGGGCGTGTGTTTTGTTGCGTTTGTATAATTGGTCATTCGGTGAGATGGTGAGGTTGAATAGCTTATTGTGTTCAGTCGTCAAGTCAACGGTTCCGGTCATAAAAAAACCGAGCTTGCACCAGATAATGTGCATTAGTCAGGGAGGAGAATAAAAATCGAAACGATTTAAATGGTAATTTAAATCACGATTTATATCGTCCCTCAATATCAGACCAGTCTTACCATGACGATTAAAATCAAAACTTTCCCGCAAAGATAATCCAAAGTCACGAACATTCCAACCCGATATCGTTTCATGACCTTTAAGTGTGAAACGTGTAAAAGTATAGTAAAGGTGTGAAAGTATAGTAAAAAAAGGCTAATTCGGTCCTTATAAAGCACAGAGTGCAATGAACAACAAAAGTAATGCGTACGAGAGCTCTCTTTATTTCAAAATAAAAGAAAATCCCAATAATACCACTTTTAAATGGCTAACAACTGCTTTTTAAAGTTTTCATAAATATGAAAAATATACCTTCGAATGAAATTTTCATTGTTGCATTCTACGTATCCTCAAGCTTATCCATGCAAAATATTTGGTTCTCATTGGACAATATTAAAAACAAAAAAATATATTGTACGCAAACTGTAAAGATGTCTCAAAATTATAAAAAATAAACAAAAAATAAATAAAAACGGGTTCGAATATTACAACAGATGTGTAAACGGCAACGCTCTCCGCAACCCACTGGAACTCTACAGTCAAGGCCATCGGCGCGCAGGCGCGGTAGTGGCTTCCTCGTTGCTGAGGGCTTAGCGGAGGGGGAAACGCGGTCTGCGAAAACTCTCTGTTGAATGGGTCGTTGCTATTGTCAGTCTTGGGTAAGTTACTTTTAAAAAGTAATTCGTTACAGTTACAGTTACTTTCAGAAAAAAGTAGCGAGGTTACCGTTACAGTTACCGCAACAAAAGAGTAACTCGTTACAGTTACAGTTACTTTTAAAAGTAACGACGTTACTTTTCAGTTACTTTTCTATAACACAAAAAATTAAGAAAAACCAGAGAACCCCCTCACAAAGTTTTATTGCATAAAATGAAAAAAAGTACGCTTTTTACTTGATATTGTAACTTAGCAGCAGTTGCTTCTCGAAATTAGTGTTTGAAAGTTTCCACGCCAAAGTAGTGGCACAAATCAAAATGCGAAACATGCGCAGTGCCCTCCGCGTGTATTGTTGTTTTACGGTTGATTCACCCGATTAAAAAGCGTTTGCACAGAAAAAAAAACCACAACATAGATAGTGCTTCAAAACACTAAGATGTAAGTGTTCAGTCACAAAGTACAAGCGCGTGTGTAAATATAACTAGATTTTTTTTATCAAATCTAAACGTGGCTATATTCGGGTCGTGACTCGCGACAAAGAGCGTATTCACAAGCTTGTGCAAGGCCAATTTGACACTCGAAATGTCGGAACGGACGATTTGGAAAGTGCAAGATGTAGCTAAATAGTACTCGTTCAGTGATATATTATTCATAAAAAGTTGAAAAGTAACGACGAAAGTAACGTCGTTACTTTCATCGTTACCTCAGAAAAAGTAACTCGTTACAGTTACAAGTTACATTTTTAAAAAGTAACTCGTTACAGTTACAAGTTACCAAAAAAGTAACGAAGTTACAGTAACGCGTTACTAGTAACGCGTTACTACCCAAGACTGGCTATTGTTGATGATTCAACACTTGCGTTTACGTAACCAGACCTGTCAAAATATGCCTTACAGCGGAACAATATACACACAATAGTGTTTTAAAAAAGCGGAGATTCTTGGTGGATCGATCGTTAATCTATAAGGCTAACCTTCGTCAAGAGTACGGGGATATACCAACAGAACGCTATCCATAGAGACGTACGCCGAATGCAGATTCCGTCTGCTACGCGAGCAGAAGCTTCCACGTCACATCTGCCTAAAAGGTTTCGTATTCGCGATTCAGTTTTCGGAATGTTCGAAACAAGACGTTTTTGCATAGGGAACTTCAAGGAAAACACGCTCAGAAGGATATATTTAAAAAAAAACACGTTGTTCGTCAACTTGAGAGAAGCAGAAGAGAGCGGATGAGGCAGAAAATCGCGCTGAGTGTAAGCGTCAAATGGGGAATTCTTTCCGCGAACACGCCCAACCTCGTCAGAATCCCCTAAGTGCTGCCGCGAACTCCACCGGCAGGAAAACCACTTTAGCGGCATTCGATGTGACAAGACTCGCGCGTGTTTTTTTTGCGTTCATTATTATTTCTTTTTCGCCGCCGTTTTCGTTGCAGAACATGGCCACAGACCGAAAAGGGAGGCAAGAAAGAGTTGGCAAGATTTGTCTTCGGTGCAACGGACGAGATTCGGGAAGAGGAGCATTAGGCCTAACGTCCGTAGCGTCGACCAATCGACAATACACACAAGTCGACATGCGGCCAAATCGGGCCTTCGAGTCGCAGAGCGACGTCGACTTAAGACGAGAGTTGGAGTTGTTGGAGTGGAAGCACACGCCGTGTTTTTCGGAAGGAAAATATATTTAATGGGTGTGTCATATGCAGAAGGCTACAGGACGGTAAGCGTATTTTGTCATCTTGAGACGCAAGCTTGTCGATGGCGTACTCAAAGCATGTTTGGGACTAGCAGCATGCATCCTAAACTTCATGGTCAAATTGTTTCTTTTAACGACTTTTAGCGATATTCAATAATTTAAAAACAAATCATTAAAAAAATCATAAAAAGTCATAAAAACATTGGAGTGGCCAATATAACGTCCAAGAAAAGCTTTCGCTGGAGTAAAGTAAGGGGAAATTTTCGGGATTTTGAACTGGCCAGAACAATCTATTTCTATGACTGCTTCGCTGAAATTTGTGACGGAGAATCACAAGAATTGGGTGCTTTTAGTCAAACATGCTCACGTTATTAAAGGAGCTAATTTGTTTCACTTTTTACTCGCTCATCCTATAACTAATCCTGCTGTATTACTCTATGGCTAGAACGGCAACCAAATACAGAAATAATATCGTTGCGTTTTTTTTGTTTTTTTTTAGGTAGAGCATTTATTTTAATTTAGCTTTATTTAAAAAATGTCCCGTAGAAACGCTACAATCTTCTCGATGACGTAACATATGGTAAAACAAAACATACAAGCGGAGTGTTCAACTTCAAAAATAAAAATATAGAATCAACTGGCTATCAATGTATTCTTCATAAAACTTTACTTCCTGTTGAAAAAGGTAATCTCTTGAATATTTTTCTTGCTTTTCTATGAAAAGAAGAAGATGGAACTTCGGTTTTTGAGCAAGTTTTGCTCAAACTTTTAAAGCATATACTGTTGTCATATTTTAAGAACATCAAATATTTCCAAAAATAAAAATAAAATGCAAACTTTCGAACGTTTATATATATATACTGTATATAGGCAGAGTAGTTTGAGAACAATGGACCGGGAAAATGTAATAAGTCAGAGATCCGTACTTTCGGAGTTGCTATGCTAGGAGTTTATTGTATTTATTGTATGTGTTACGACAGTTTCGCCGAGAGGATATATATATACATCACCAATAACAGCAGACATTTTGTTTTTTTTTATTTAAATTTAAATGAATTTTCCTTCAACGGTTGAACGATTCTCAAATTTCGAGTAAAAAAAAGTTCAACGTATGTTTCTAATTTATTCACTGTCATTTTATGTAATCAATTAGGAATGACAACGTTTAGGCAGTGACAACTCAGATGACCAAGCTTCAGACAACAATAATTAAAAAAAAAAAAACGAAACCCATATATAATTTTGACATTCAGAACGACGCGTCTATGTCCCCACTTCGAGTGCCTCATGTCCATCGGCGCGGGACGGTACCCTCTCTACGGCACACAACGATACGCGCTGGGGTTTCAACAAGCGCTCAGACAATAAAGTATACACACAATAACACAAAACATCAACAAAGATGGCCTCCAGCCGGGAGCCACGCCCCTCTTTCGCGCTCCCCAAGGAGGGACCATTTGAAGTGCACGCTTCCTCGCGCCTCGCTTTTTAATGTCCCACGTTATAAGGGAATTAGGGAGGAGAGGGGGTCAGCGGTGAACAAGCCGGGAAAATGTGCGTAATAGCTTCAATAAATAAGAGATGGGCTGACCGACCAGTGAAGCGAGAAAAATCGTGATTCTCGCTTTCAATTTGTCTGGGCCTCTTTTACTTTTTACGTATTTTCTTTAAGCGTATTTAGCCTAAGTATTTCCTTACTCTGAGCAAAAGACAAAATATGATGAACGCTTTTTTTAAGGTCCTTGTATTTTTGTACGTTTTTGTTTATGGTGAAGAACGAAGTCTTTTGAGCAAAATGAGTGAGAAAATGACAGTTACTTTTATCTTAAGAACATCACTCTGTGCCTAGTCCCGATAACCGTATTACCACCGAACTTCAATTAAAATCGTTGAATTACACGACAGGAGAATTAAAAACCAGTGGACGGCAGCGAAAGCCTTCTGTAGTTTTGAAACTGCCCACGACTATACGCATATTGTTCTTGGCACCCAATGTTCATATTATCCGGTAGTCTACGCTGCAACGCTACGGCCCCGATGAAACCCGAAAGCGGCAAAATCGGAAGAAAGAACAACAACAAAGAACATGAAGAACACCCCGAATACGGCACCGAGTGCCCAGTGGCGCGCGTCCCTGAACAGAGGTTCCAACTGGAGAGCCCGCGGCGATGTTTTGACGCCGGCAAGCTCGTAATGTGCCCGGACAGGCATGCGGACGTACCACTTAGCGACGAAAGCGTCGCACGACGCCCGATTTATCTCCGCGAGAAACACAGCCGCTCCGAGGCGCACAGTGCGTCGTCGAGAGACGCAAACAAACACGGGCCTGCCCTCCAACGCACGTCAAATGACCCGTGACTCTGCAGCGTCGCTTCATTGCAGCGAGCCAGAAAGGCGGCGTGAGTCATCCGGACGATTTGTCGCCAAGACGTGTGTCCTGTGGTGCAACCTTGGTTGGGTAAGACGGTATGCTGTAGACAGGCCTCGTGGGTTCTAATGTTTGGTTACCGGGCAGTCCCGCCTAGCTACTGTGATGTATGTTACCGTGAGTTCAACCACTGGAGAGGTGGTTGGTTAAGTATTTCCCCAGTTTTCATGGTACTGTAGCGAGCATGCGTCGTGCATTATGTTAGGGTTGTGTTTGAATCTTTATTCTGCAGGAAGGTAAGATTCTATTTGGACCGATTAGGGGGACCGATCCCTTTTCTTAGTTAAAAAAAACACGCGTGACCTTTCTTTTTGTTTCTTTTTTTTCTCTCAGAGGTTTTTTTCTCCTAATATGTTGGCATCCCTATAGATTATGCTGTTTTCATTTTTCCATTTCTCTTTCAACGAAAAATCGTCCCTCTAAAAGCATTGTTGCCCTTTAAAAACAAAGGTACAGCCCTTTTGACGAGGGACAGTTGTTAAAGTACACTTACGGATTTGCCAAATAAAAAAAAACGCTTCGTTTTTTACTTGTGTACATGCCCCCTTGTATCGCCAGGTACTAGTATTTGAAAAACAAATGTTTCTTTTTGCCAAAAGTGCTTGCTCTTAAACACATCCTATTTATTTAATGAAGCTCGCAGATAGCGTTCGTTGAATTCTCGTCTAGTGAAACTTGACTAACAAGAACAAACAACAATAATATCAAAAGATAATTTCCTTTTATTAATTTTGTGTACTACCGTTGTCGTTGTTGCTGTTGTTGTTGCGTGTTGTTTACAGGCAACTTGACCCGCTCTCAATGTTCGTGGTTCAACAGTTTTCAACAGTTTTCTTTGAAAACTTTGGGACCCCCGCCTGAATAAGTGTAATTAACTAACATCTTGTTTACGAATAAAAACACATTTTGGCTTGACTTGACTTGACTTGTATTTCAACTGCGTTTCGTTCTTTTGAAGAACGTTTTGTGCTTATTTTTTTTTTCTTGTTCCGCCGACTCGCAAATGGTTCCGCTAATAGCGTCAGCTTCCGCGGTCGCCTAAGCGGCGACGACGCCAACGTATTCCTTCCTGAAACCCAGCGAGCAGCCGTCGGAGGCGGATCCGGAACCACGCGGCTAAATGAGCTGTCGCCAGGAAGCGTCGCAAATTCATCGGGTCGCTCGGAATGCGATTACGGGGAGCCGACGCAAAATGACCGGAGACTGATGGTCGAATCGGTGACGCACAAGCATGTCTCGCGGTCCCTTGTCTTGTCACTGTTTGCCCGTGTTGTTCTTGTTGTTGTAAATAATGTTGTAGATGTTGTAGACGTTGTTGTAGATGTTTTTGTTGTAGGTCTTGTTGTAGATCGTGTTGTAGATCTCGCGGTTGTAGATGTTGTTGTCGTAGGTCTTGTAGACCTTCCTGTTGTAGATCTTGTTGTTGTAGATTGTGTTTTCTTATAGAGCTTGTTGTTGTACATCTCGTTGTTGTGGATCTTGCTTTGTACATTTTGTCGTTGTATATCTTGTTGTTCGTGGTGTATACGTTGTTGTTGTTGTGGGAACACGACCCGTAAACATCTCTCCGGGGGTACAGCAGGAATCTGGTTGCACCAAGTCATCTAATTGATGGCCAGGTCGCGGCTGCTGACGCCTCAGACATTTGTCCCGGAGACCGTCGGTGGCCTGGGTCCATCTGTCCTCGTTTGCAGGAAGGGGAAACCTCCATTAGTAGGCACTTCAATTAGAAGATCCGCTCCGACGAAGCCGCCACGGCACGAGGAGACAACGGCGGTGGCGGGAAAGAAGAGAAGTCCGGAACGGTCGTCCCTGAGATTGGGTTTGTGTGCTGCTGGATTAACCGGACTTATTTGCGCCGTCGGCGCCGATATGGTCGGTTAGTCCTAACGATGCGATTGCGATTGAGGGGCCGAGCCAACGACGATATATGGCCAGAGGCGAATCTGGGGGAAGGGGGGGGGGTCGCTAAGCATCCCAAGGACGACTCTTTTAATCAACGTTTTTAGCAAGAAATGCTTAGTTTTGAATTGGATGGTAATTATTAGTCCAAAAAGTATATAGACGCTTTAAACACGCGCCAGGTTGAGCCGCCATTGCCGACCTTCTCTTGTCTTACCGAGATGCCGAGCCACTAAAGCGGGCGTTGACGAGCCTCCACAAAGGCCTATGCTGGGGAGAACGACACAGTAGCACCTAAAGTGGCAATAACCTGTCCTGCTGTGACAATGATGAAGTGAATCGAACGGAGTAAGAGGAAATAAAAACTGAAGGTCGGTTATGGCGGCGCCCACGCACAGCTGCCTGAAAGCGTCTGGATATGGGCGATGCTTCGCCCGTGACGTCATATCCGTCCGGGACGACAGATCTCTCAGGAGACAGCTCTCTTCAAGCCTGGTCCATAAATCCGTCCCTGTTTGCGTCCCTGTTAGGCACATTTTTATGATGTCTGTAGTTGTCTGATATGGTAAGGCTCATCCGGGTAACTGGCCCCAAAGCTTTCTCAAGTCCCAGAGGAGCTAAGTTTCTTTAGTGGAAAGTGGGATTGCACTCCGAGACTCTAGGCCAAAGCGCTGTTTACAAACACGCCCTCACGAGGTGTGGGGAAACGCGCAGTTTCTGCGCGAGGTGTGGCCACTGCGCGTGCTCACGAACCAGATTCGCGTCAGGTGGAGCGTCTGCGAATGCGCCCTGCCAATAGCAGCGCCACCGCAGCAACGTGACGTCAGCGCCGCCTGGTGGTGTATAAATACACCCTGATATTGCTGTTCTAGCCACATTAGGCACATTCTGAGATTTTTTGTTTATTAACCTACTAAGTTTTATTGCGGAGTACGTTTTATGGCAATCATGATATAGTTGTCAACTGGTTAGGCGAAGATCAAGTGAATTGGTGGTAAATCAATGATAAACCAATGTTTGTCCTGTGTTTGCATGCACAAATACGGGACGAACACGAAGGAGTGGACAAGGACAAGCGCAACCTTCAACTAGTGTTTTTTCGCGGCCAAGCGACTGCGAAAGGTTCATAGAGAGCATGCGCACTGCGCAGCATCAAAATGAGGGAAAAGATAAGAAAACATACAAAATAGAGAAATCCCATACATTGTGGACTTCACGAGACCAAGATCCTGGGCAGGAGTAAAAGATCTACAGCAAGAGAGCTGATGGAAGCGTTTTATATAAAGAAGAAGGGAAATGTCTGTGTAAAGGTGTATTCACGCGGCGGACTTGTCTCCGGACAAGTTCCTACGAAATCGGTGACGTCACCTTTTCTGCAGTTCAAAATCCGCCATGTTCCAAGCGAAAAAAAAAGCATGCAAAAGTGAAGAACAGGTCCGCGGCCCATATAGGAAAGTTTCCGGGGACAAGTCCGCGGATCTGTGGAATGTTGTGTATCACGCGGGCAAACGTCACGAAATAGGTCCGTGGACCTGTCGTATCATGGTTATCGAGATTATAAACCCTTTTTATTGTCACTTTTTCCTGGACCGGCGAGGTCCGTGCCAGGTCCGCGGACTTGGCTAAAACGGAAGGAAATATTTGCGCCAAACTGATCGAGCGAAAACTGACTGCGCAAACAGTCTTCTTCTCTTTTCTTTTTTCTTTCTTTTTACGGGCAACTTTGAGCGTTAGTTCATATGGCTCTTGCTTAGCTGTGTTTTATGAAACAGTTGACACTAGTTGATACCTTATTGAACCGAATGTTTTATACGTTATTTCTTGTAATTACTATCTTCGTCCCTGCCGCATGTAAAGCAACCTTTAAAAATCGACGATCTTTTACGGCCTTTTTATTTGCAAAATGCAGATATAGTTCTTAACATTTCAAAACACAAACCCCACTTCGACGAAAACAAACACCAATTCAAAATGTATTAATCAAGTACAGAAGGCAAAAGTAGTTCTCTAAAAGCCTCAAGCGATATCATAATATGTATGTATACGTACATAGCGCCATAGCCATCTATACCCAAGCATCAAGGAGAATGCAGGGATCGGTGTTCCACGCGCTGCACATGCCGGCGTCAGCAGTAGCAACTTTTCTAAAGCAGATACTTAAAACAAATGGCATCTTGCACGCGCGTTCGTCAACTTTATTTTGGTTATTTATTTCGAATCTTTGTACATGGTGCGTGCGCGTTATTCGCTTACAACCCACATTTGTGATCTAAAGGGCTAGTAGTGAAACGTGGAATATACATTTTATTTTTATAAAAAAAGGTTAATGTGCTTAGAATTCCTTTCCTATTTCGATTTATCAGAGGATTATTTATCTCACGTCCTTGAAATTATCTTCATTTTAATTTAACTCAATTATGAATTAACAAAAAAAATGCTAACTGCGAAAAATGTTCCATACGTTCAAGAATAAAATGATGTGAAAGCTGATTGACTTTGTAAATCGTTAATTTCTGTTCCTAAACATGTTTATCTTCTGCGGATCATTAGGATTAAGGCGGGATAGGATGCACAGCTATTTATTCTTGGATGGTCTAAGTGATGTTCACTTAGTTCCATACATCAATGTGACACCGAACAAAATGTCTCTCACTTAATTTTCAGATGTGATCCGTCACTATTCTTCCAAAATTACCCAACCCTATTATCAAAATTCGGTAATTTTATTTGGACGCATCTGTGCGCAATTTTCACCCGGAGGCTGAGTATTTGTCACCATTTGTTTTCTCTATTGTGGGGTTTGGGCACTTTCCAAGTACCCAAAACAACCCTCGGGCCTATTCCACGATACTCGGGCCTGTTGCTGTGCACCATGTGTGTGCTAAAGGCATGCCAATGCAGGATGTTCTCGTATCAGCCACAATAAATCCCAACTCTGTTTCGCCGTTTAGCTGTAAAGCACAAAGAAATTTACGAGTTAGTGCCGTGCTTCATAACTATCATGAGCCCCTTCCCGACAGTTATTCCACCAAATCAGCTGCTAAATTAGTTTCCGACTCATCTTTAAGGTCGTAGACAAGCACCGAAAAGAGACAGGAACAAGAAGTTGACGTAAACACTGGCGCACTCGCAACTAACATCTATTGAAAAACCAATCCCTTATATATCCGGGGAAAAAGTCAGTCATGACTACAACCGCTGTAGCCCTCTATCAAGAAATGCTTATTCTTTTGTCGATGAGGTTATGGATGTGTCACTTGTACACCTTGTGCCTTTGGCTTTAATATCAAATGCCTCGTGTAGCTTTCTAGACAATTTATCTGGGTATCTGGCCAAACATTTGCTGCCATCAAATGTCGGGCAGCGGCTGCAGTGCGTGGCCAGATGTCCTGATGAAGATTGCTCGTGTTGCCGCGTCATGTTCGCGTGCGCGATCGTTAAAACATCGGCCTCTCTGACCAATGTATAAAGACCCGCATGACATTGGGATTTTATAAACAACTCCCGTCGTGCATTTTGTGAATTTATTACGGGGTTTTGTTTTGCATTTGCCCGCAGGATCTGCGGGGGAGTTGATTTTACGGAACAGTCTAGACAGCTTCTTAGGTGCGTCACTGGCACTGTAGCTCAGCTTGAGATCTAAAAACTGCAACTGCCCCTTTTTCGGCTCCTCATGCGCAAATTTCAAACCTTCACCACAAGTCTTAAGCACATCTAGTATAATTTTGAATTAACCGCTAGCCGCTGTAGCCGCCTTGCTAAGAACAAGAAAGTAGTCCACAAATCTGAAGACTTTGAAACTTCCCGGATCTCGCAGTTTCTCAAAGATGTTTCTCCCACACCTACTTGGAAAGATATTGCACAGTATGTGCGCCACGCACGAGCCAATGTAGATTCCCCTCCTTTGCACAAACAGCTCCCCTTGAAAAGACACGAAGGTATTCTTTAAATCGAAGGCCAAAAGCTCCAGGAAGTGGTCCACGCTAATACTACACCTGCTCTGGAATGGAGAAACGCCATTATATTCTATGTACTCTCTAACGGACTTAGAGAGGGTTTATGCTCAACCGAAAAAAAGGTCATCTACGTCTACCGAGAATGCACTTCGCATGCCGTGATTCCCTTCTCTTAGAAAATCTACAACGCAGTCTAAATTTTGCATGACGAACGGGTCACATAGCTCTAGAATGCTCAAATGCTTACAAAAATAGCTAGCTATCTGAAACTGCCAAGAGTGCCTGTCGGTCACAATAGCCCTGAAGAGGACATCAGTGTTGTGTGTTTTTGCGGCAAAGAAAATGTCTAAGTCGAGTTTCTTGCTGGACTTGACACTTTTTGAAGCGCCGTTTAGTTTCATAGCGCCACATATCTCAAAAGCGCGGGATTTCACTTTTGTCAGCGGGCCAGCACTGGCTCGCTTAACATTTTTCCGAAACCTTGGCTTTGTAGATGGCCCCCGGAGCGACCACGAAGCCTCCCTCCTTGTCCGAGGTGAACAGCTTAAGGTTTTGGTTCAAGAAGTGGTCCACGACGTCACTGGCTTTGTACCCCATCCATATCACTAGTGACAGATGTGCGACTGGACGCACGCGCTGTTCCTGGCTATTAGCGCCGAGATGTTTCGGTGGCGCCCTCTAATGGTTTCCCTCCGTGACGTCACGACTGGGATTTGCCTCGCCGTGACGCCACCAGTTGTTATTCTGGCTACTTACCATCGGGTGTGACGACGAGTTCGATGGTGTGTTTAAAAAGCACAGTAGGAAGCTAGGAGCCATCACAATCCGAAACTAACACCGTCAAAGTTGACAATCTGACAATGCTCATATGCCCTATGCCCATGGTTTGGCCAATCGTGGAAAGCTGACCGCAGCGACGCTTTTGGCCGCGCACATCGCTAATACTTCGGTCCGTATTTCAGGCAATCCTTTATTTTCGTCTTTAAGAATTCCACGAGGCAACGTTTATGAGTGTACATGCACTTCCAGCCACGTCAAATGTTAGCCACGTTTTGCACGCCAGTGCAAAACGTGGCTGACATTACTAGCACTAGCAGCTTCACTCGGCGTCTACTTTCGCATTTCAGTAAAACATGGCCTACCTGAGCGAACAAAATGTCGAAATATGCAGAGCGTCGTCATGTCCAGGTTCAACGCCAGCTGGCGTTGAACCTGAACATGATGATGCTCTGCATATTTCGCACAACGCTATAACTATGTTAGCCATGGGCAACCTTGCTTCGCACATGAGTTAATGGATTCCATCAATGGAAAGGGAGCGTAAAGACTCGTCAACGTAGAACACGGAGTCGGGAAATTGTCTTTGGGTTATTCGCGGCATAAGGATCCTCATCTCCTTTGTAGATTTCTGTGCATGCATGAGGAAGCAGAGGCTATAGCCTCTGCTTCCCCATGCTTCCGCATACGAGTACTGTATGCGGAGGATTCTACCGCAGCCTCCAGTTCGTATGGCGCAACTATAGTTGCGCCATACGAACTGGAGGCTGCGGTAGAACCTCCGCATACAGTACTCGTCCTCAGCAACTTGGTCATTTTTTATATATATTTTACCATTTTCATTCTTTAAATTAAATGCTGCGTCGTTTTTGTTTTTTGTTTTTTTGTTAATAACGTTTTATTTTTTATTTTTAAGTATAAGAGAAATACAAGCGGGCAAATAGAACTGCGCAGTTCACGTGAATCAGCCAGCGTTCAATGATTTCACCTGCCATATAAGGCCCATACCGACAGAAGCGCCGCTGCTTTACTTCGCTGATTCCAGAGTTGACATTTTATGTCGTTGTTTCGGCACTGATCGTATTGGATGGACTGCAGTTGTAGAAAATCTTCCATGATTAAAATTAGAAAGAACGCCGCTTCGTTGATGGGGCCCTTCATCGTTGTCTCCTTCACTGGATGTATGTATGTTAATGTGTACCCTTCGTAACGGGCGGTAGTTTGCGCCACCTGTTTGTAGATTGGCCAGGCATTGACTGGATGTAAATCGAGCGTCACTTGCGCTGCGTGGTGGTTCTTTCTTTGCTTGGAGTGCAGCGAAAGCTAGAGGCGCAAGGTCACAACTTTGAGAGGCGCTGATTTTGTTTGGTAGCACGTGCAGTGAAAGCAGGAACCGAAGCTACGAGCTCGTACTCGCAGTCCTCACGTCGGTCCACGGTGACCATGGGATTTAAAGCAAAGTCCGCGGATTTACCGCGGACCTGCGGACTTGTCCGTAATGGCGTCAAGGTCATCTTAATGCGCACATTTCTCTAGCTCGCGGACCTTGTTCCTCAGATTTGTCCGCAGTGTGAATACACCTTTAGCGACACTACGGTTTCTTCGTTTAACAGTGAATTTCAATTCTTAGCTGGGTTGATATAGTGATTTTGGGACGCCAGGAATTTCTCTCGTTTTTTTATGTTTTCTTATCTTTTTCCTTCTTTTTTAGCACGTTGCGCATGCTGCCTATGAACAATTCGCAATCGCTTGGCCGCAAATAAAATTAGTTGAAAGTTATTCTTGTCCTTGTCCACTCCTTCGTGTTCGCCCTCTGTGTTTGCGCTTACAAGTTTACTCAGTACCGTGCACCAACAATCCCAACAACAAGTCTTGCTAATCAAAGACTGAGAACTTAACATGCCCAACGCTAACATATAGAATGAGAAGTATGACTACGAAGGCAATACTAAGAACGGTTGAAAGTATTCTTCAGCGGGTTCGTTTTAAAAGCGGCGATTATTCGACTGTCGGCAGGGAGGGAAGGAAGCATACCTCAGACTTGCGGGTAGTAACTTATTTTGGCTCAAAATAATTTCATTTCAGCATTGTCGGGACACGAATCAAGATTCTTCGCACACAATAACTTTTGCGAACGCAAAAAAAAGAAAGAAAAAATACACCTCTGTTTGCACTGAAGAAGCGCAGTTGAGCCGGTTTAGCACTCTCTTTTGAAAGTAAAATAATAAACAACAGCAAGTGCTCATATTCGTCAAGTAAGTCTCAAATTACCCATTCTTGAAGAGATTAACTATGTGCCACGCTGTTCATTATTTCCAGGGCACGCGCGCCACGGCTACCGAAAAGCACTACTCCAAGTCGCTCGGAGCGAGAATATGCGCACCCAAGTTTCTGAAAGGAAAAATTATTGCGCAGAAAACAAAAGAAGCCGAATCGGCCACAATCAAATTTACATGGAATTGTTGTGTGTTCAAACGCGCGTAACCGAATTAGACGTGGGTTCCGTTGTTGACAAACTTTAGAGGAACCCCACAAACATCCTCTCCTCCCCTCCCTCCTCGTTCGTTCCCCTACTTTGCCTCCCTAGTTTCCCTCATCTTCCCCGTTTTGCCCCTGCGCCCAAAATAAACAGCAGCGCTTGAAACACCGCGAGCGATGCATTCATTAATCCTGGTGCGAGATTCAAAACAACCCCCGACGACATGTCCCTTTAGGGTGATGTACAACGGGACGCGATTGGGGAACAATTAAAACGGTCGAGTTAAGACAACAAGCATTGCCGCGGCTTGATGTATGCGTCTAATGCCTATCTGCGTACGCTTGGCCCGAAAATTAGGGAAAGGCTCCTACCCGCTTAGTCTTCTTAATCTGTCGCGCAAATTGGCCCGTGGTTGAGCGTAGACAGGAGGTGTCCCTCGACAACGGCGCTGTTGTCGTGCCCTTAATGGTGACATTAATAACCATTAGATTATTAATGAGACAAAAGAGGGGATGGCTGGTGGCGTGCTTTTAGGGGTCTTCGAGCGTTTCTTGGACGTCGTTGTGAAGATTCGGGGTAATGTGCATGCTGCACCAAGCTCGGTTCTTTGTACCCCCCCCCCCTTTTCTTTTTTTTCTACACTTGTCCCTTCGGCAGTATTATGCGGGTATGACCGCTCAATTAATTTTTTCCTGTTATTTTTAGCACGAAAATTAAAAGTAATTAATAATAACTTTACGTACAAAAACATACGATCTCCGTTCCTGAATTAGATAAAGGTTCTACAAAAGTTGACATTTTTGTTGCTTATCGCGACTCCAATTCACTATAGGGGGCGCCACTCGTTTTCCAATATGGCGGGTTTAGTGAGGGTCGGAGATGCGATGCCGCTGCTGAGCCTGTCTAGTGTGCTGGCTTCACTGAGCGACACAAATTATTTCTGGTAATACTAGGAAGCTAGGGTGTTATGAGCGCAGGTCACCTCTTTATCCTGAAAACGAAAACTGTATTTAGTGTAATATTTAGGCCAGGAGGTACGTTTTAATTCCGGAGCAAAACCGAAACTAACCTTTATTTTGGATTTAATTTCTTGGTATAGGTCTGAATTTCAGATTCTTTCATAACTCAAAATGTGTCTCACACCGTAATTATTTAGTTGAAGAAGTTGTTCACGGAAACCTTTGTCCCTTTAAAGACATGGTCTTTCATACACTTTAGAGATAAGATAGAATATTATTATTTGTTGAAAAAATCAATGCTGATATTTGTGCGTTCTCGCTGCCTTTTCTCGCTCAGATAATTGTCATATGAAATAATGAACTGCGGGCCTTTCAATGGCTTTTGGGTATTCAGATGACTAATTTCTTTAACATTTTTCCCAGCACAAGAATAACAGAAGAAATCCAATTTATACAATACGTTCACAAAGCGTATGAATTAAAAAACGCTGTTCTCACTAGAAAACTTCAAAGACGGAATCCGAGTCAGGCAGCTGAAGTGTGCGTGTTTTTTAAAGCAACGCGCGACGCATAGGAGTTTATATTGCACCCAGTGTTTGGCTGTTTGTCTATCTTGATAACGATGTCAGAGGCTTTCATGTGCTAAAAAGAAAACAAAATGATACCTTTCTGGAAAGACGATTATGGTTAAATGGCGTATTTTTGTGATCGTGGCGTTAATTGGGGGCATACAATGCCGCGATTTGTATTAATAATAGTATAAATATTAAAATTAAGATATTTTAATACGCAATTTTTCAAGCCTTAAATTAATTACTTGCTTATGATCTAATTTCAAACGCGCGAATAAGTATGACAATCTAAAGTGTGCTAATTTCATCACTGGTGCCAATTGCAGCATTTTCAATTACTAAGTTATAAAATAAATGAAGTCTAAAATCAATGACAACATTCTAGCTAATTTGAGAAATTCATGTAAAATTAGATTAATTGAGGGTGCAATCAAAGTAGCGACTTTTGACAATCGGCAAACTTCCAAAGTCGCCGCCAATATCCTTCCAGACCAAATTCCCCCTTCCCGAAAAAAAAAACGGAATATTGTTTTTAATTAATCTCTTTTTTAACATTTATTTACTTTCGTATTTGCTCGCCATCGTTTTGCCAATCTCAGCCTTTGCAGTTCGAAGGAACGCCTACCTGCTTGTACGTCTGCTCACTGCAGCACGTTTCGTTGGACTTGGAAGCCGGTCAAACAGTAGTGAGTTTTAGTATTGCGTATACGAGCGAACGCAAGCGCTGTGTGTTTGTGTTAGCTTTGCGTGTTTCACGCTGCGCGTGCGCGGAGCCCGAAATTGCGGTCTTGGATCGGAGCATGGCAACGATGCGCACGCGTAACGTGGAGCACGCCACCCTAACGCAAACACACAGCGCTTGCGTTTGCTTCTATACGCAATACTAGAACTCTCTAATAAGGTACAATCCCATACCAGCTGCAGCACCACGTTGGGAGAGTGAAGAGTGTTGTTTGCATTCGGAAATGACATTTCGCGAACCATGATCGCGAGCAGTTCCGCCGTGCCCGCTGAGCAGGAGAATCGGGGGACCCTCACTAGAGCGCTTCCCGTTTCCGCCGCTGGAGGGCGAGCAGCGAGCTGGAGACGCGAATAGGCATGCTCTTGTGTCAAAAAGACCAACGTAATTTTTTTTTTTTATGTTTGAGGTTTGAGGTTGTGTCACTCAACCAGATGAGGCTTTTTGTCCTGATGCACCGTACCATAGACTGTGTTGGTCATTACTGTTATAATTTTCCATCAGTAATGACCTGTAGTCATCACTGATCGTCATTTTCGATCGCCGTCAGAATCAACATCAGTCATAGCTATATATTTAGTTCCCCATTGTTTGTTTGTTTGTTTGTTTGTTTGTTTGTTTGTTTGTTTGTCTGTTTTGTTTGTCTTTTTGTTCGCGAAACACATACGTTCCCACTCATGTACCTGGGCCCACAGTACGTTGTCCCTTGACCAGAACTAGTCATTGCGCCACTAAAATGTATTCGTTAATTTATTAATTTAAAGGTCCCAACGACTACCCAATTAATTTAAAATAGTGCTACCTTGTTCTGTTGCAATCTACGGGTTATTAGGTACGTAATTCGATATGCGTCATCAAGTAATTTTTGATTCAACAGTTTGTTTTGTCACGAAGAACGTCGACCATGTAATACGGCGACACCCCAGCCCTGCACTTGTGAGGCCTTCACGTTCATATTTCGGTAGTTATTCTACGAAATATCTTGCGGTTTATAAACAAACGCGTTTCAGAAACTGTGAACAATGCTCAAGCGCAGGAACCAATTTCTTGAAGAGCGAGCTACGTGCGCATTCGGAAGTACAAAACCAGAGACACCACCTTTGCGTGACGTCAGAAACAGCTACAGCATCTACAGACTCGTCAGTGAATGGATAGATGGATGCATGGATGGATTGATGGATGGATGGACGGACATAGCTGAAGCCCCCAAAGAGGTACATGGAGGAAGAAGTCCCTTATGCATCCACAATTCCTTCGTCGCGCGTCACATTGCACGTAATTTCGATAGCAAGCACTTGTCATTAAAAACGCCATCAAGTGATATTGCACCATTATTGACTTTCATCAAATGCCTAAACCAGCCGATTTTCGCTTAGCCGTTAATATACGTATTAAAGCTTAGCAATTCAACGTGTAACGGAACAAACTTCAGCGACTCCTGGCGACCGATCGGTCTCTATAGCCCCGCTTAGAATACCGGAGCCAAGAGTCGCAGTCCCGCATAAACGCAATGAGCCGTCTATAGTAGCAGTTGAATCACAAGGACAGCTTGAGAGCGTCAGCGCCGCGGCACGCTGGCCATCGGTCTGCGAGCGCCGGCAGAGCAGCCCCCACCCGCCCCCTAATTCATGGTTGGGGAGAACGGCGATTCGGAACTGGTGCTGGGTCGAGTCGCCGGATCGAGTCCGAAAACAGAGTTTATAGACTTCCATTTCCCAAGAAAGTTATATTGCTAAATTACTTGACGGGCATGCAGCCCATTCTCGTGACGTCGTGAATAGTATGATGAAGCTAGTGTATAATGTCAGTGCCCCTCCATCGTTTCATTTGCATTTATCAGCCCACTATGCATATTCAATCTCTTTCAGTTTCCTAAGCAACTCACAAATTATGATAGGTCGACTGAGCAGGTGCATTCACCTGATACACTTAAAACAATCACTAACTAGCCCTCACTGGTTATTGGGAGGTATATCGAGAAATAATATTTGCCTCTGCTGCTAGTCGCTGTGTATTCCTCTTAGTAGTTATATATTGGACGGAACCGTTAAAAAAATTACACCATCTTCCCGAGGGGAACCATGGGGTGATGCGGAGCATCGTGTTGGTTCCGAGGAAAGAGTCAGTTGCGTGCTGACGTCGAGAGATGGCGCCACCGACAGCCCTAGCGTAACCCCCTACGCGAGCCTTCGTCGCGGCTCGCGGCAGAGAAACTTGAAACGCTCGCCGCTCGCCGTTTATTTTTTTTTCACACTTGAAGGAGAGGAGACTAGAGGAGGAGAGTTGCGCGTGCGAGCGCGGTGTGAGTACAATCGAACGCACGCGCAGTGCACGCAGCTGGTAGAGAGAGCGAGCGGAGAGAGTAACGCGCAGCTGTTGGAGAGAGGGAAGGAGGAGAGTTGCGCGTGCGTAGTGTGGGTGCGGACTACGACGCCGCGGGACATAGACCCGAGCAAGAGATGCTCCGCATCTAAAACTTGTTTGACCCCGGTACATTTTTGTACTGCAATACTTGTGTGTGCACGTGTACTTGAAGCTTCAAACAGTACACTCTAAAAAGATGCCTGCACGTCTACTTACTCGCGAAACGCTCAAAGAGTCAATCTCTGCTATCTACGAAATCAGCTCAGCAAATGATGAGGCGGAACATCCGTTTAGACCTAAAAATGAAGTCTGCGATGTGGCAGTGCGCAATGCAAAGCGTCATGCTTGCATTGCGTAATGCCACAGCGCAGACTTAATTTTGAGGTCTAAACGGATGTTCCGCCTCAACATTTGCTGAGCTGATTTCGTAGATCGCAGAGATTGGCTCTTCGAGTGTTTTGCGGGTAAGTAGATGCGCATTCATGACCAGAAAGTTGCAATTGTACGTATGGTATTGAACAAAGCGTGTGGAGAGAAAAGAAGAAAATGACATGTACATGGTTCTTTCTTGTATTCTTACTGAGAGAACTCTGTGATACAATATGAGTATTTTTAAACTCTAAATTGGACGAAGTTCTACCGCACAAGCCGCGTAGGCTGATGATTTTATTGATTTATTTGTTTATTTATATGACTTTGATTATTTTTATCTGTGACTTTAATATTGTAATTATTGATTGATTGATTGATTAATATTAATTAAATATAACCCCTCTACTTCAACATAAAAGGGGAAATCTACCGAGAGGTTTTGTGACAGCGTTGCACATTACACGCTCACGCTTTCCCTTTATATTCCTGTTTTATATTTCTACACCAATTTATGCAAACAATAAACTTCGTATAAGAACAAACAAAAAAGCCTTCACGACTGTATTCTGACTTAGATACAGCGTGCGTGACGGCAACTGTGGCGTATTCCGCCCGTCGCCTTAATCAACAACGACAAGCGAGCATCCTTCTTTCGAACGACACGATTCGGGAAAGGGGAAAAGGGAAAAGGCACGTACTACCCTCCCTGTTTAACTCCCTCTAAATCCTCCGTAATACGCCGAAAAACGTGGCTTCCAAATAGATCCCGCGGCACCACGAAGCAGTCGGCTTCAATGCGCAGCCAACGCGCGCATACATCACTGCGTTTTTGCGTAATAGGACCAATGAATGCCGCAGCCTTCGCCTTTTATCCCGCTCTAATGTTTGTCCTAGGCGCTTGTTGTGTTTTTTTACGGGGGAGGCAGGGTCCCATTTATCCCGAAGGCGAGGGGGCGCGCGCGCACACGCACGGGCACGCGGCCGACGTCCCAATACTAGGGATTGCCTGAGCGCGGTTTTGTCATTGGCACAGAGCCTGATTGAATTATGCCCGTGTATAATCGGGTTTAGAGGACCATAGCGATTGCATGAAAAATTCACGAACCGCCGCGCCTCGAGGTTTTTTTTTTGTGTGTGTGTGTGTTTTTTTGCGTTGCTTGCTTGCGGTTTTCTTGGCCTCCTTTCGGTTATTTCTCCTTCGCGTGTTTTTCTCGGCGAATTTTGCTTCTCTCCCGCGTTTTCTTCTTCACTTTTCTTTTTTTGCTTTGATTTTGGTTGTCGAGACGGGGCGAATCGGTTCAAAGCCGAGCCGATCCGATATCCAAGACGTCGAGGGCCCGATATGGATTCGGCCAGGTTGGCGTTCGTTGCGCGGTTATACCGAGGCCTAAGCCGATCTGACAACCGGCTTCTATTTGGACTTGCTCGGTGCCGCTGAGAATCGGGTGTTCCACTGCATCAATTGAGCGTCTGCTGGCTACCTTCGCGGTTTCCGAGGGTGTGGAGCACAATCCCGTGGCGTCGGAAACAGTAAAACGCTACTGTTTCACTTGTCGACTATATAATTGATCAGGGTGACTGAATGTTCGAAGCATGCCACATCAAATGATTACGATTGGATTTTGTTTTCTATATATGAACAGAATCACAGTGTACATTACTTTTAAGAGCGATAATGAGGTAACTTCACGTAAATCGTAAATTCGTATAATAGAGCGACAGCCATCAACCCCTTACCTGCAACCCCGCGAACTCCGCCCCATCCCCTCGTTTCAAGGCACGCCACCCACAGCAAGCATTCTCCTTTTGACTCAATAAATTTGGTTTCAAATCAATCGATCACTCAATTAATTAATTAATCTATCACGTTTCTCTTAACATAAAACAAGTTAGCAACCGTGTAGTATATAAAAAAATAGAAAGCAATCTCTATTTTAAAAAAACTTGTGTAAATATATGTCGCCAATCAAAGTCATCTATCATTATAATTGTAGTTTCCGATCTCCGCTTTTTTTAATAATTTTAGTGAAGCAAGCATAAAAAAATACTGGTTGTATTGAAACAGCGGCTTTCATTTACGAAAGTTTAGTCCTGATACTCGCGTTGTTCGCGGTTACAAACTTTATTACGAAACCTTAACGGGGTCTTCTTCTGATCATCAATAAAGATATTCTCGCTTGAAGAGGTTCGAGCATGTCAGAATCTAAAGAACCGAGCTGTGGTCAGTACGCTTTATCGTGATGACGCAGTACCCTCCGCTTCGGTGAACGTCGAAATCACATTTTTTTTATAGACCCGAAAGGAAGACATTGACCGTTAAGTTCCGTCTTGTCCGCGCAAAAATCGAAGCAACCGATCTCGCTCACCAAAGAAATCATCCGTCATCTGAAGCGAGCCAAACTTAATTTTCGTACCGGTCACCACGTCCGCTCTCCTTCTAAACTTCCCACGAACAGATGTAGTGGTCTCGGAAAATCTACAAGGAACCTCGAGGAGCTTCGCAAACCAGGCCCGAAAATTGTTCTCTATCACGTTGAATTGTTCCGCTTCGCTGGTCCGTCACGGAGCGGTCAGCCACAAGGACCCACTTGGACGACAAACGACTTGTGAGTTCCGAATCGTCCATCTTAAATTTTGTTCCCTTTAATGTGGCTTGGATTCTTCTTCGCCAGACGCTGACCGTCAGTGTCGCCAGCCGAAAGATGTTTGTTTTTTATATATATAATATTTTATAATGATTTATCTAGACGTCCCACCACTATCACGTGGGAACTTAAGGATCGATGCCAGTCTGACTTTTTTTGTATTATATATATTTTTGTGTATCCGTTTAGGAACGACAAAGGTCATTGTCAAACCCAAGGGCCGCCAATACTGCGCGATCGTTGTCGGGTTCGTTGAAGTATTTCCTTCAACCCAATGAGCCATTTTAAACCCCGAAACTAAGCGGCACAATTCTCAGCTTCATGTTTAACAATTTATGAAGGAATCGAATTATTATTCCCAAATTCTGCGTTTCATTTTCAGGCAGCCATTAGCAGACACAATTACGGTTTATCTCAAAACCTCTAACAACCTTTCAACTGCTGTGCCTGTATCGAGGCTAGATTCTGGAACGCATCTCCGCCGCTGGTTGTGCTTGGCACATCTTATGCCTTCCACACTGATGTCCCCGAAAAGGCGACAAATTAAGCTGTAGAAGTCTTTGAACGGCCGCTCAGCTCATCGCGGTCCTGGTGTTTGGTCGCATAAAAGTGACAGCGCAGCTGACGAGATGCCCCAGGCCAAGATGGCGCCAAGAAGTCTTAACTCGTGGTTGCCATGGAGTTTTCGTCGAATTGCAGGCGGCCTATGGGCAGCCACTCAAAAGGCATCGGTCTTACTACGACAATCTTGGACGCCATGACCAGGGTCACTAAATAAACTACGCCTGGAGTACTGATACATCATTTTCTGATTGCATGAGCCGCCATTTCGTTACGCAGTGCAGAATGGGTGGAACTGGAGTTAGTAACGACTCAAAAATGCGACTTCGTGAGCTTTACGTATACGGTGTGCAGGAAGCACATGCCATATCGTTTTGCTTCGTCGCGGAGTGTTTTAACATTCCTGATAACTGGCAACAATGACTTTAATACACAATATGCTAGGTGGCGCAAGGTAAACCGCCCGTTATAAAGGACACAGCCGTTAACATCCATCCATCTATTCAATTTATGGCTGAAATGTTGTTACTCTGAAGCGTATACCTATATGGGCTCTAGCTATGGCCATGAGTAGGAAGTTACCAAAACTACCATCAGGATTGCCAAGAGGCCGCTACCAAGTGGATTCATTCAGTGCGTTAACAATTAATGGCTAATTCGGGTAGTCATTTGGCGGCAAAATATTTTTGCCACATCATCGGCAAGTGCGTTCGCGTGGTCAAAGGCTGGCGGGTGCGCGCCGTTCGGGTGGCGCTTTTCAGGCGTGTGCCGGCAATTCGACGGCACAATAGGGAGTTTTCGTAGAGCTTTCGCCGTCCCGCAAAGCTTGTCTGCAACACGCTACGCTACCCGGAACTCTACAGTCAAGGCCATCGGCGCGCAGGCGCATTAGCGGCTTGTGCCGCCGAGATGTGCCTTCAGAGCAAGGATCTCGCGCTTGTAGCCCTTCCTGCGGTACATCATAAGGTGAAACAGACTAATACTTTGTCTCACCCTACGATGGACTAGGGCCCGAAGGCTGGCGGGCGGAGCACTGCCTCAAAAAAGCTTGCATCCGCATTGCGAAAGAGTGCGCGAGAGACATTTCGATACGCAGACTACGAGCAGCACTAATCTAACGCATATGGTTCTCTGTTGTGATAGCGCGCTATTTTATATTGGTGAAATAAAGGTACATGATATTTAGTTTAGTAAACGTTCTTGCCATATTTCGTAAACATGTCAACTATTTGGAGCAATTGGACGGCGCGCAGGCAACACTGACAAAGTCGTTTTGCCTTAGCCATAACAATCCAGTCCAATCCAGCTTTTGTGTACGTAAAACATACCCGGACCCGCGTCTCCCTTCCGCACGCGGTCCGTACATACGCCCTCGTGTCGAACACACTATCTGAATCATCTTCACTTCTTAATGGCCACTGGTTCTGATCCCGGGTTCTCTTCGCCCCATCGCTTCCAGACGGCTTCTAACTTCTTCGGCAGTCTTCAGTAGTAGCAAGCAGACGGAGCCGCCAGCTAGGGCTCGATAAGCACACGAAAAACTCGCCTCCGCATGACGCGTCTTGGCGCACTGATACACGACGGAGCAAATATACCACGTGGTTTCTAACAGGCTCGTAATTGGACCTGGCGGCCTGTAGCATTCGGCTCTAGTGCATCGTAGGATGAGATGGAGTATAATGACAGTAAGCTCGTGTAGAGTGAAAAACATTCCAATTGAATATCGTTGCTGTTCACGTGTCGTCAGCTACTTATCGTCTGCCACGAGCAACAGTTTTGACGGTGCGCAACAAATCTGGTGAACGCTCCCGTCAGCACGCGCTTACCGCAAAGTCAGCGCTGTGCTTATCGGCGACGTGAGCGATCAAAAAAATTACACCATCTTCCCGAGGGGAACCATGGGGTGATGCGGAGCATCGTGTTGGTTCCGAGGAAAGAGTCAGTTGCGTGCTGACGTCGAGAGTTGGCGCCACCGACTGCCCTAGCGTTACCCCCTACGCGAGTCTTCGTCGCGGCTCGCGGCAGAGAAACTTGGAACGCTCGCCGCTCGCCGTTTATTTTTTTTCACACTTGAAGGAGAGGAGACTAGAGGAGGAGAGTTGCGCGTGCGCGCGCGGTGTGAGTAGAAGCGAACGCACGCGCAGTGCACGCAGCTGGTAGAGAGAGAGAGCGGAAAGAGTAACGCGCAGCTGTTGGAGAGAGGGAAGGAGGAGAGTTACGCGTGCGTAGTATGAGTGCGGACTACAAGGCCGCGGGACATACACCCGAGCAAGAGATGCTCCGCATCTAAAAGCGTCGCTGTGATCGGACTTTCACTACGGTGCCTACATGTCTGTCTGTCTGAGGGTGAAGACATTCATTGTTGCCCTAAGTGTGTCAGCGCGTGACGCTCTCGCGCACTTGGTGCGTCAGTTGGGCGCTAAAATGGCGTCCAAGCATTAGCCAAAGCTACGCGCTCGAGCTGAGGGACACCAGATTGCGCGCGCTACAAAATGCATAAAAAACGATTCGGCGCAAAAATGGCTGAGTTGTCACCACTCAAGCAAAAGCGCGCGTGTGTATGAAGGCACTCTAACTTTCACGATTAGCCGAATGCTGACTACGACCTCAGCAAAGGATTTCTCATCGACGGAAATAAGAGTAATGGAAGAACTTTAATTTTGACGGTGTCGGCAGAGTTCGTTTGAGAGTGTAATGATTTCAAGCTTCCACCATGCTCATGCCAAACACCATCGAACATGTTCGCAAGGTAACGACGTCCCGAGAGGGAAACATAGGACGACGCCACGCAAAACATCTCGCCACCAATTAGCGGTGAGATGTTTTGGTGTCGCCCTCCTGTGGTTCCCTCTCCTGACGTCATTATCTTGCGAACAACAAGTTTGATGGTGTTTGTGAATAGCACGATGGAAGCTTGAAATCATTGCTCTCTTAAAGCAAAACTGCCAACACCGTCAAAATTAAAGTTCTGACATTCCTGTTACTTCCGTCGATGAGAAATCCTTGCTGACGTCATAGTCAGCATTCGGCCAATCGTAGCAGGCCGACGACTGCGACGCTTTTGATCGCTCACGTCGCGGCGATACTGCACTGACTAAATTCTTCACCGGCAGCGCTGACACCAGGCAATCCATTTGGGGCTGGCTAAACTACAAACTGTCTAAACATACACACAACATAATTAGAGAGTTCTGCGCAGTGCTTGCTTTCTCTTGCAGCTGTGTATTTTCAGTAAAGAACAATAAAAGGGTAGCCGGAACTGCGAAAGCAGCAGTCAATGTCTCCTTTTACTTCTCTGCATAAAAAAAAACCAAATATTCTACGCGGTTAACATTGTGCTGGTCCTAAAGTGATAAGGCTAGAATATAACTAAATGTTGCGATACGTTAATTTTAGTCTGAACAGTCAGCGCTTCGTAATACTGCTTGCTCCAAGTTGAAAAAAAAAAAATCTTCGCAACTTAATTTACGACATTTAGCGAAGTTGGCTTGTTTACGTGACAGCCAGGAACCCTCTTCCCGTAGAAATATAAAACTTCCCTAGTATACTGTAAACGCCGCTTCAGGCAATTATATCTTGACGTATCGTTGTTTTTGTTTCTTTTCTTCTCGGTAACATCGGGTTAGTTTCACTTTCTCGAAAACTCAAAAATTCCCCCAAATCCGATGCGCCGCTTTAAAACGAGGCAGGTGTCCCCCGAGACTCTGACAAATTTCTACATTTTTTGTTTTTGCTTCGTTTTCTTTTTGAGGCTATGCCCCTACCACTATTCGTTCTTCAACCCAATAAACCTAACAGCTTGCGATAAATTCTCCAGCCGCGGAAGACGGATTCCCGATCCCGACCGCCCCGTGAACCATTTATTAGATAAGAAAGGAGGGTCATTTGTTAGGGCCCAATGGAGGCACCAATGGGACCGACAATACGACCGGCCTCCTCGATCAAACCCCTCATTTTTTATTTCTTTTTTATACGATACGATTCCGCTTTTCCCAAATTGACAATTGCCGACGCCTCCACGAAGCTTCTTCCTCCACCCGCGTAACATTTCGAAAAGATGACGGATCACGGCAGATTTTAAACCCTCTTCCTTATAAGAAGAAAAAATAAATTTATCGAATTATTTCAACGTTCGTTTTTTATCGGGTCACCGGCACGAGATACGTGCCAACGAATATCAGTACCTCAAAGCCGTAGTGTGTATAAATGTTTGAGCCACTTGTATTAAGGTCAAAGCCGTGTAAGGTGCAAGAGTCAGAGCGGCCAAAGTGCGTCACGGAGCGAGCGCGCTATACGGAAGGAAATCCAACCGTCGTAGCCCTAGCGGCTAAGTTACGAACTAAACTTATGGGGACAAAGATAACATTACTTGTTTGTGTTTCTGCCGCAGCGCTCGGTTGACGTAGTTGAACGCCTCGTCAGCATTCAGTTGGGGCACGTGCTCAATCAGTGAAGCACCATGTACTGCTAGCTCCACTACTTAAGGCTGGGGACGGAGAGCTGTGCGTGTGCGTGCGTTAGTGTGTGTATGCAGGGAAAGTGTGAGGGCAGCGGGAACCAATATCCTGTTCCCCTGAGTTTTGTCAAAGAAACGCTAAAGAACTCTGGAGCTTGGTGTGTTCACGGCGGTGATCATTCGCTACTGAGTGAAATAATAGCTCTAAGATTGATCATACACCTCTTCCGTGTCCTAACAACCACGTCGTCCGCTATTAGCGCTAACGAACAACGTCGGGTGACAATTTACCCCATTTGCTCCTAATTGACTAAGCACCGACGAGCCGGCATCGGCCGCCATCAAACCAACTCATCTTCATTAGGTGGCCGGTACAAACGCCTCGCCACTCACGCACTTACGTACTCACTCATCCCACTAAGACCCCGCGCTCATTTTCACCGCTAAAGTAATGGGACACGCGAGGCAAAAAAGTAAACGGCAAGGGAAGCCGATTGATAACTAAAGAAGTAAAATAGTCTGGGAAACATACAGAAGAAACCAGAGATTTCCCTTCCTTCCCTAACCTGCCCGCGAGAGTGTGAAGCAATAAATCACAGGGCCGATGACTCCGACCGCGCCTGCGGCCCTCCTCCAATTAATGAACGATGCATCTCACGCGGACCACGACAGGTGACGAGACACGCGAACAGGGAAGAGGATCCCCGTGCCCTTCCCTTTTTTCCCCCGCTTCGTTCCCCCGCTGTTAGGCTTCCCTACGATGGAGAAGAATAAAAAAAATTATTTCCCCATTCTTATCTTTTTATTTTTTCGCATTGCTGCTTGTGCCCTTCCCTTTTTCTCCTTTCTTGCCTTTCAGTGCTCCTCACACTTCCCTATGGTGGAAAGATTGCCAAGATGTTTCTTTTTCCATTTTTATCTTCCCTATTATTTCCCTTCCTTAAAAAATAAAATAAAAACATTGTTCTATCCCTGTTATTTTCCCCAGAGAGGGAGCTATACTCCGTTTCACCTTACGATGAACCGCAGCGGACGCTACGTGCCATCGGAGCCAATCTAATGCCACGTGAGTATCACGTGATCTTCAGGAGAGACCAGAGACGCGCGGGGCACGTAGTCCCGTGATACGTTCACGGCGCCAGATTGGTTGGGATAGCTCGTAACGTCCGCTGTGGCCCATTGTAATGTGAAACGGAGTTGATATCTATCCCATTTAATTTTCCAATCCTAGTTACCCCTTTCGTGAAGAAAATGCTCCTGTCCCCTTTCCCTAGCCGATGGCTTGCTCACTCCCTTTATTTTTCTCTCCTCTCTCCCTAGAAAAGGGACACCCCGATTTTTCCCTCTCGATCCTCTCTCACCCTTCCCCAGATTCCCCACTCACCAATCAAGCGGAGGATCGGGTGATGGATGGATCTCGTGCCTCCGTTTCCTCTGGCTGCAACCTGAAGGAGCGGGGATGCGGGAAGAAGGGAAGATGAGGAGGTGTAGGGAGAGGGCACAAAGAACGCGCGCGTCCTCTCGCGGGAATAGGTGGCGCGCACGGGTCTCATCCGACGCCATTAGGGAGATGAAGTTTCACTCACGCCGCCGCTCCTGCTGTTTGTGCTACAGCTTCTCCGGCGGCAGTTGTGCGAACTCCACTGGAGACCGCGTCTTATTGTTACGACAAATGTGGATCGCTTGCTTTCTTGAGTCACCCGGGATGCGCTATACTCCGAAAATTGTCGGCTTGTCACCTTATATATTTTGTTTTCTACTGCGTTATAATGGTCTCAGCGGTTAACGTAAAATTGTCATGATCTGAAGTAGTGTAGAAAGTGCAATCCATTATAAGAGTAACAAAAAAAACGGCACAGGCACGGCTCGTTTTTGTTTATTCTCATTTGCCTACTTCACTCTCGGGACTCTCTCTGAAATGAAATATTCTAAAATACGAAAGTGACTACAAAAAGACGTTTTTAATGCTAATACCTAGGTTGAAAAAAAAAATGAAGATTCGAAATTAAAATTAAATCCGAGACTAGAAAGTCATACTATGTGTACCTTGTTCTGTGTCACAGAATAGCAGAAAGCTATCAACGACGAGCGCGTATATACGCAATTTTTTCGCCGGAAAACGGGGCGAAATTAATTTTATTTGCCTTTATTTCTTAGAAAAAGAAAAGGGGACTGAATTTTATTTAACTATTTATTTATTTATTTAGATTCGTTAAAACATAATGCTCGGGATAACGGAATTAATTTTAACCCAAAATCACTTCAAACACTAAAAAGGTAGGGCGGAAGCGGGTGGGAAAACAATCCAGTGTTGCTGGAAGTAGTTCCTGACCCGGTCTCCAGGAGATATTGACACCTATGTAGGGCTGGTTGGATGCACAGTTTCATCAGATCCCTCGCCCCTATTTCGGCAGCATTTGCCTACTGGACCCATCAAAGACAAGGTCGAATGGTCGTTTTCTGAATCTCTGATCAAATTCCGGTGCAACTAAGGCCATCAGCTTTGCGTCTATGTAGACTTGAAATTACCCAGCGTTTTGCCGCCAACACGTGTACACAAAGTGCTAAAACTCAACACGCTTCCACGTGTACAATCGGGTTCGAATGAAATGCGAACGGTGGAGCGCGTGGCCGTCCGTACATGCTGCTTTTCCTGGAGGCCTCTTGAAACTGATAAAACTATGGGTTGGAAAGTAGTACGCGGCGAGGGTATGCGTCCTAGTGCGATGTGTTTGACCCTCGCACAGCACAACCCAAGCTTCAACGTCGCGCCGGTGGTGCACTGGAAGTTCCGTCACAGCCACTTTCGTTGGCTCGACACGAGCCACACGAAAAAGCTCACCGCTCGGTCTAAAGCTTGTCCGTGGAGCATGAACGCATTGTCACGCTCCCTCTCAACTTGCGCAAAAGCATTTTTTTTTATTGCGCATTTTTCAATACGCACTTGTTGGCAGGAGTCATGCGCTCTCGGTTCTTCACGAGGGCACCTGCGTGGTTCTGATAACTAACGTCAGTCAAGCTCCGCGTGTCTCCAGTGCACGAACAAACTGCTTGAACTTCTATTTCACACTTCTGACACACGGAGTGATCGTTTAATAGACGCGCTGAACGAGATCCCGTCTGACTGCAAAACATGGCTTGTCAATAGGGACTTTTAGCAAACCGTCACCGTGTCCCGTGTACCGCACAATACTGGAGCCTTTGAAGTATGCTTTCAAGCGCGCGTCCGAGGGTGATACCGTGACTGCGGGGCGCACGCTTGAAAGCATGCTTCAAAGGCTCCGACACTGCGGTAGGAGGAACAGGGTAACAGTTTGTTAAAAGTCCTCAATGATAAAATTACTCGATTTCGTTAAAAACTTTTGCTGAATGCAGGAGCTGGTGGACCTGCATTCTGGCAAGCCCAGCGCCACACACGAGAAACAAGAACTATAGAGGGGACACAGGGCGAGCGCTGGAAGCTGATATATAAAAGTCTGCTGAGTGATTGACTTAACTTTGGCGTCAGTAGCCATCCTGGGTCCCCTCTTGTTCCCCTGTCTCGAATGTCGCACAGTTTCTGCTATCCTGTTCACACACAAAAAAGAGCCTCTTAAAAACACTTAAGACTGCTTGCGTGTAAGAATGCGAAAGCATTCCTACACGCCGCATCCTACAAGGAGCGCCACGTCTTCCTTTTTCAAACGGCGCTCCAGTGATGACATCACGCTCCCCACTGCGCAGGCGCGGCGAACCCGGCCGGCTTCACGGCGGCTTCCGTGACGAGGCGTCTGCGTTGCTGTGCTTTTCTTTGTGTTTTATTTCTGAGGCGCGTCCGCTTTGACCTTGAGTGCCCCCGCCGGCTACCGTAACGAAGCATCTGCGTTGCCGTGCTTTCTTTGTGTCTTACTTCTGGGGCGCGTCCGCTTTGACCTGAGACGCCTCGCCGGCTACCATGACGAAGCATCTGCGTTGCTGTGCTTTTCTTTGTGTTTTACTTCTGGGGCGCGTCCGCTTTGACCTTGACCGCCGGCTACCGTGACGAAGCATCTGCGATGCTGTGCTTTTCTTTGTGTTTTATTGCGCGCGTGCTTGAATTTAGGTGCCGTTTTGCTCAGCCAATGGGAATTTAGGTGCCGTTTTTCGCTGCTACAAACAACGCCGGCTTCGCTCCATAAAACAACTGTGCTTTCGCATATAAGAAAAAACGGCGCAAGTTAGGAGGGAGCATGACGCTGCGGTCATGCTACACGGACGCGCGCGCAAGCAGCTTGCTCCTGCTGCGTGCGAGCGGCGATCTTCCTCGCGTACGTCGTGCCGAACCAACGAAGGTGGCTGTGATGGAACTTCCAGCCCACCACCGGCACAGCGTCGAAGCTTGGGTTGTGCTGTTCGAGGGTCAGACACATCGAAGTAGGACCCTCTCAGCGCCATACTTTCCACCCCGCAGTTTTATCAGTTTGCAGAGGCCTCAAAAAAAAAAAATTGGGTTGTGTTGTATGTTTATACAGCCTAGATCTTCGTCTGCCTCAACGGGCGACGAGTCTACCAGCTGTAGATTAGCAATTTAGCCAGTGCAGTACATCCGCTAGCCTGGGGTCTTTAACGTGCACCACGCAGTAGTGATACACGACCGCACGCCGGTACGATTCTAATCAAGATCGAAACGGGCAGGGGTGGGGATTGAACCCAGGATCCCTGGGTTCTGCAGCGCGGCAGAGGCCTCAGGAAGCGCAGCATCTGTCGACGGCCACGCGCTCCGCTGTTCGCATTTCATTCGAACCCGAGAGTACGTGATTTTAGTGATTTCCGTATACACCCGCCTACGGGGGTGTACTCCCCCCCCTTGTTTTTCCGAAGGCACCCCCTTAATTTACAACGATTCGTCTATTCTCAATGCCCCCGAACCCCTCAACATTTAGCCCCCCCCCCATTTCAATTCCTGGGGAAACCCCTCCGCGATTTCATACATACCCCATATTTTCATCAGAATGTTCAAAACAAGCAGGATCGTGAGCTTGATTCTAAGCACGTAGCTCAAAAATAACAAACGGGGAGTAGATGTTTGATCCCGACAAGAAGTCCAGTTGGGTACGCTCGCTGACTCGAATTTATAGTAAACTGGTAAAGGTCCTCACAAAAGCAAAGACAGGCAAGCATTCTTTGCATTCGTGGGCCGTCAGAATGTTTCGTATCAGTTTCTTCGAATAAAAGCACCATTATTATTATTATTATTAATCTTTGTTATTTTTGGTGCTGTTTCAGAGTGAAGATATTTAATTGGTTGGGTGTTGCTAGCACGTGGCAAAACATAAGAAACCATGAACATTATATATATATATATATATATATATATATATATATATAGATATGAAGTACAGGCTAGCCACGAGGCATGCCATAAAAAAGCGCTTAAGTAAAAAAACTCTACTAAAAAATTGAGTGATAAAATTGCCTGACGTCATTGCCTTCGAGCGTAAGTACGAAAATTCCAAGCAACGTTGAAAGCAACGGATGAAAAATAAACTCTGCTCCGGAAAACTTGTGTCTCTCATACTTGGTGTTCCAGCTGAAAGTTCCCATTCATGTGCTCCCGGCAATTCTATGGCAGGGAAGTTCACGAGCATATTTCTAAGCAAACGCTGCTCACCCAGCGCAAACGCAGTGATGAGGCAACAGCTTCAGTGGTAGCTGAAGTTTCAACCGACTTCGGCGAAACTGAGGTAGTTTACTTTTCTTACGCGTTAAGGTACTCTAAAAGACCGACCTCACCAAGCGAACTGCGCAGGCGCGCTCGCATCCGTCAAAAAGCGGCTACCATGCCAGATACATAAAAACGGAGATGAGTTTTCATTTACAATTTCTATTCCATTTTATTTTGTCAACGAAACTCCGAGCGCTAACAGTCGCCCAACGGTCAAAGATTTGTTCTTTTTCTTTTTTTGGTCTTGTTTGGTGCTATCGCAAACGAATAAGTGACGGCAGCCAAAATCGAGTTGTGGCATAATAGACCACCACAAGTTGGGTGAGGTTCTTTTTCTCTATTCTTGGTGGTAAGCGTTCGTTCTAAATCGTATTATGTGGTGTTTAGAGTTTTGTTTAAAACAATAAAGACTGCATTCGCAAAAGTTGGTTTCATATCAAGCGATGCATATCGAAAATTACTGTTTTTTAGCGATTTACCTGATCTTCTGAAGCAGAGTTGTGCTTGAAACATGTCGTCGCAATAACAGTTATAACCACCGCCCTGCAATCTTACATAACTAGCTAACGTGCAATAGGGTGGATATAAATTGTAAAGCAAATCGCGAAACAAGTTGATAAAACGCTCTTTTTCCTGTCACTGTATCTGGCTCTGCTTACCTTTCTTAGCCGCTCTTTTCGGGAGCTACTTTCTTTTGGAAAGACATAAAATCCGTAGCTTTTTTGCCTGGTGCTGTTATTGTAGCACCCCGGCACGCAACGGACGAAGCCACCGATCAAAAAACCGTGAGTGAACACCCGATTAAAAGTCCCGCGCTAACCCGAAAATTTTCAAACGCCGGGCATGCAACGCGCACTGATGCGGCCGTAAAACTGGGGAGGACTACATCTACCAGAAAGACCGTGGCAGTGGTGGCGCCGTGCAACTGGTGAGATCGGCCTATGAAAACAAACAACAAATAGCACACACAAAAAAGGTTTCCTATTTCTACGAGGACACACATCTAAAGAAAGCGTTTCTAAGGCCAGCCCAAGGGAGTCTCTCAGGCTGCGCTCTCCGTGTGCTAGTATACTTGGACTTACCATAAATCAGAGTACCGTCAAGGCTGGAACACACTGGAACAAGCGCACATAGACTTATTGCGCAAGATACGGCATATTCCCCGCTTCACTGGCTTAGGCAATCACAGCACACGCACGGAAACGTGACGAACGCCATGACGTTGCGCTTTCGGTGGTGCTTGATTGGTTCTATCGTATCGTAGCGTATAGAAAACTCTGCATCGCTTATCACCCGGGCGAAAAATGCTGAGTCACTTTGCTGTGGACGCATGCGCAGCATCTGATATGCTGCACAGTAGAGCAATAGCGCATACTCAGAAGGCGTTCCACAGCCCAGCAGACAAAGATGGCGGCGCGCAGAAGGCGAGTTTTGCAGAGGTCTATAAGCTCACGTAAAGTCCCTTGGTACTTTTCTTTTTCAGTAACGACAACCGACACCCATGACAAAGTTCATGCCGCTGGAACGAAATGGAGTATTTCATTCCATTCTGCTGCTGTGCGCCGCCACTCGCTTCGATGCCTGCAGTCACGCAGTCGGCACTTCGAAGAAGGACGTACCTTAGGCCGGTCCCTTTTTCGCTTGACCCGCGACGCTCCAGAAATAAATCCATCCCAAGGGGTGCACTCCAAAGCACCGGAAGGTCATATTAGACTCGCCTCACGAGCACATTTGGGAAGCGAAAGTCCTTCATTTCCCTAAAGCTCAATAAAGACACTGTTCATGATGAAAAACAGCGCGAAAATACAAGGACACAGAGGAGAGGACACACGGGACAAGGCGCTGTTCTTTCCTCCGTGTCCGTGTATTTTCGCGCTGTTTTTCATCGTGAATATATACCAACTAGCCCAACTATCCATTCTAGTACACTGTTCAACAATCAATCAATCTGACTCACGGCGAAACGAAGTAGCATGCTCGTGCGCTAGCCTTGGCAATGCATTCTCTCGCAGATGTGTCTCGTAATATGGTTGCTCAATTTCGTGTTGGCAAAACGGTACAAGAAGTCTTATTCACGCGGTTTTACGTTGTCGTAAAACCGCGAGACTCCATAGAAGTCCGCTGACATGTAAGTCAATGTTTCTGTGTACAGATGTCTAACAGCAACAACTCCGTTTGCATTAAAACGGCGACGTCCACATCAATCATTATGATCTGTGGTTCACTGGTCACTGCTTCCAGACCAACTATTTTTGAATGGTTATGCCACTGGCCTACATAGCTCATGTACCGGGTATATGTAAAAAAAATAAAGTACAATGTTTCTCGTTGTTGTTGTTTAATTTTTTTCACTGCAAAAACAAAACAAAAAAAGAGCGCATTGTTATTGTTCGGTTTCCGCCGAAATATGGAGCTAGCGGTTCGGACCAGATGCTGAAGTTTCAGAGCTTGCAGTTATAATTCAAAAGTTCTAAGCGATTTTCGAAAATTTCAAAGTCAGAAAAGGGGTTCGTTTCCGCGGTATCCGACGCCATACATCTTCATGCATTCGTGAGCTTTCTCAGCCGCCATTTCATAATTAAAACGTTTCCGAATATCTTAAAACTTTTACAACCGGATAACGGCAAGCTCTGAAACTTCGGAATCTGGTCCAGGCCGCTACATTTCAGCAGCGACTCAAGTTCGGCAATCCGTAATTTGTTTGGAAACAAAAAACAAAAAAAGTTATTTTTAGACATTTGGTAGATTAACCCGAGGTTCATGTTCACGAAGGAAACAGCAAAGAAACCCAAGACTAAAGCAAGGTTGCGACACCACCACTCCCGCTGTCTAACGAACCCGAGACGGGGTCCAGAACGCCGGAGTCCGGGAGGCGCCCCGGCGTCATCGATCGCAGCCCGGGGCGGAACCCCGGCTCGCCCGACGCCTCCGGTCGGAACGACTCCAGGCGTGTGAGGAGCTCCGGCGACGACGCGCCATATTCGCCTCCCGCGCATGCGCGCCCATCCAGCTTACCCGCCACTCGCTTCGTAGCACCCCATTGGTTCTTCGATCCGCCGACGTCATTCGGAGGCGACGAAACGGGCGACCAATGAGGGCGGCCCTCAGGTGAGGACCGTGAAATGGGGTTTTGGTATAGGTCCGGGTCTGTCCTGCTCCGAGTGCAATGCGCACTGCGTTGCACTATTTATTCTAGCTGCATCTATAATAAATTATTTAAAATCTTAATCCATACAATATTTTGTAATTCCCACAAATACGCTCATGCCCCCCCCCCCCCCACACACACACACATACCACGCCCTCTCCGTCCTTGAAACCTTCCCCAAGAACATTGGTGCTTATTGTGTTGATCTGCGAATTGAATGCACTCGGAAAGATTGAATAAACCTTACTGGAAGCTACGTAGTACGCTTCGAAGCTTCTAGACTGCACGAAACCTGCGTGAGCAAAGATTCTGCTGTAACCAATTGATTACACGCAACACTGACGTTTACTTCTTCGAGCGTCAAGCTGAATAATAAGTTTTGTTCCGAGTCAAACAAGAAAGGAGTCACCACAAATAGACGTAACATTGTACAATTTTATTATAATGACCATGCAGAACTCGCTGCGACACTTGCGCAACATCATCGCAGATGCTAACGAGAGCTTGGAATGCAAGGCTTGAAAAACCTGAACACGATTAACACAGGACATATGTCACAAGTTGGGAACATTGTACACCAGCCGTCGGAGCCACGGCAAATATGTAACATGGGAATGACTAGAGCTAAGCTACGACAAGTTGTCATTCATCCCGGATCTTTAAAACATTTATCCCAAATTCTCGTAACTTAATGTACAAGAAAAATTATATTCCTACATGTAATACTTTACACACATTTCCAACATAAAATCTGGAGACAAACAAAAAACGCATTTTGTTATACCTGGGGATCTTCGATCTTAAATTAATGAACTGTATTAGAAAGTTCAAATTTTTTGGCTATATCAAAGCAAATCCCTGTCTCAAAGTTTCGCCTCTTCGCAAGTTACATTACACTTTAGAGTGCACGGGTTGTACTCTTTGTAGAGTGCAAGCTACCTACCTCTTGGAGTAGATTCAGAAGGGTGTTAATTCCATCACTCCGGGGTGTAATGTCACACGCCGAGGTACGACTTTAAATGCAAGGTTGCATTCGAACCCACCTTCTTTTAGATGTAAGCCTGAACTAAAAGGTGTAAATCACAGATCAAGTTAACAAGCAAGCAGAATAAATAACAAATTTTACACTGGCTTAATAATTGTTCGGAGAGTCAGAACAAGCTAACATACGACATTAGAATGTAACCCCAATTCGGTTGTGCAACGTTTAGCAATCGCCAACAATAGAAATAGGTGTGTAAAGGTTATAGATAAAATAAGAAACTAAGCACTTCTTTCCCCTTTTATTTTATTTTTTGTCTTCGGGTTACCTTTTTTGTGATAGATGTTTTGTTAGGAGCAAGGAAAGTGCAAGACTTTCAAAAATAAATTTAAATCATTAATACTGCAAAGCTCTCCCCCACTCAACACACTCAAGCATTTAATGGACTGTGTTCAAGGTAGCATTAACCTTAAACGCAATTTTAATCTACAACATTTCGAAGAACAAAACAAAGAGTGACTGGTTGTGCTCTCTGGATTACAGATCGGCGCTTCGAACCGAAGCGGAACACTTCGTCTAGTCTATTATTTGCAAGGTGATAAATAGAAAGAAAAATAACACAAAATTTACATTTTGCAGCCGACCGGGCTCAAATTCTCAATAGTTAGCGCAGTGTTTCGCACTTGAATCAGAATTGCGGCAGTGAAACACATGCCGGCCCTTTTGAGGACACTCACCAACGCTCAATTGCTCAAGCGCAAGGGAGAGGGGCTCCTTTCTCAAGTCTGCCATCCGTCGTATGAAACTATCTAGAGGTTTCGTCTCAAAACTGTACTCTTCGGAGATGCTACGGTTAAGCGCCACCTGCCGCTGTGCTTCATAACCTGGGACTTTCAGAGTTCGCTGTAGTAACCACAGACACCGTCCCCAAAACAGTGGTGCGTCGGACGATGGGAGGCGGGCCTCGGGCCTTTGGGGAGAGAGGGGTACTGCTCGCGGAAGCAGTGTCTATGGACAGTTCCGTTTCCGAGCTGATTTAGTAACGTTCACACTCACCATAATCGTTTTCTTACGTTTTACTGACCACAAGCACAGCCTCTTATACCATCTACAAAATACCCCTCCCCCTTCCATTTTACCTTTCCAGGGAGTGTTTCAGAAAGGACACGAGAACAGATAAGTAATTTATCTCATCTTCAACTACGAAGACAGACACACAAAAAGTTTCCAACAAAATCCGCAATATAAACAAAAACTGTTCTTGGCAGTGACGCCAGTCTTTCGATTCCACCGACCCTACTATAAAACAAAGCGCGCGCTCAGTCTTTCTTCATTCGCTGAGAGGTCATGCGGTAGATGATAGAGTCCCGGCCGGGGTCCATGAACCAGAGTCCCACGCTGATGCCGAAGATGGACAGGGCCATCAGGATCACCAGGAAGGCGATGATGACGAAGGCCACGTGGAAGTCCTCGTTCCAGGGATAGGCGAGGTTCCAGGTGTCCTCCGCGGCCATCAGCGGTTCCTGCGAGAGTGTGTGCTGCGTTACACCACGTCCCGTGGCCAGAAGCCTGAAGGGAGAAATCCCTCCCTTTGCTCACCGGGATGCGCATCACGCGGTAACAACGACACGCTTTTGCGCGGAGCCGCGCTGACGGGGACATCTCAGGGGGATGGGGAACTTTTGTTTTGCTCGGGCTGCACGAACACTCCCCACCTTCGCGAGGGATCTTTTTGCAATTGGCGTTATTCCGTTCGCGTGTCTAGAAACCTTTACCGATTTCGCTCGGCGAGATACCAGCAGTGGTATCGGGATCACCTAACTTGTGGCTTTTTAGACTTAGGCTAGGTGGCGCAAGCTACCGCCAGTTACAAAGGGTATAGCCATTAACATCCATCCTCTATCCAGCTGCTGCGCATGTCGTCCGAGGCACCCGTCCTGAAGCCGCTCCTCATACAACTGGTTATTGATTCCACGTCCTTTGTGTTGCATCCACCCATTCAAAAAACATCTTTCCTTTGGCAGGAAGCAGTTGGTCGTCTTCTGCATCTAACAGCGCTGCTGTCATAATCGCGTATCGCCGTCTCGTGTACCCCTCCATTTTTCTACTCTCGTCAGTGAGCACGTAGTCCTGTTGCCGAGAGTACGACCGCTAGATACGTCTGATAACACACGACAACCCTCTCGGCTCCCCCGTCGTTCAAGTGAATGCTCGAGTCGGGGAGGAGTTCCGCCTATCACTGACGTCAGGCACATCCCTCCGCGAAAAGCATCCTCCGTGTGAATCCCCCTTTGCAGAAACAAGTCTGCGTTTGCCCGCACCAGGTGTGGGCACTACAGGTGCGCAGAAACGAGAGTCGCGTCAAGTGTGGCCACGTCTGCCGTGCAGAGCCGTATCTATCCATCTATCCATGGCTCTGACGCCGTGCCGACAGCAGCGCCACCGCAGCAGCGTGACGTCAGAGCCGCGAGTTGGTGTAGACATATAGGCTGCTGTCTGTCTTTATTTCGAACACACCTATATATTTTAAAAGTGGGACTACCGTTAGGTGGACACTGTATTTACTACGTATTGACTGGACTCGGCTGATACTGGAACGGGAGGGAGAAGAGATTATTGTCAGGATTCGTTGATTAATTCACTAAAATTTGATAAGTATCCTTTCCAATTGATGGTCTTATGTTTATAAGTTCGAAACTGTAGTTGTAAAGGCGGTCATATCACAGGTTAAACCAATCGATACGAGGGGTGTATAGGGGGTATTCACTGGACGCCAGATTTGAGGGCGATGTTTAGAGCGCATGCTCAGAACGAGTTCACACTAATAGTCCGCTAAGAACGGCAATCTTCATGGTGCGGAATGCACGTTGCAAAATAACTGTGGGAGCTCGCCATCAGCACGTGCTCGGCATTTGCGCACGCAGCTATATGGCCGACAGTGGATACTCCCTAAACCATACAGACCTTTCCAAAGAAAAAAAGGACTCTTGGCCGTTTTTATTTTTAGTAATGGTGCGTATGGCGCGTGATTTGCTCGCTTTGCGAAGCCACGAACAAGCGCGTAGCGCGTGTTGGGCTGAGGAGATCGCACGCTGGACAGAGGACTTGTACATAATGGAATCGGACCTCGTGCGTTTGTTTACCCCCTAAACGAGTCCACGTGCTTTACCACCACCAATGGCGGCGCGCGCTTCGATGCCTCATCATCGCTCGCTCCCTGCGTGTTCTTTATGTTGCCCATTAATTTGCGTACCCCTGCTTGCGTTCCGATGCGACGAAGACGTACATTGGAACACGTGCTCGGCGTATTCATTTTTTAAAGATATTGGTTGTTTACAGGTCTGCACATATGTCCGTTGGGTAGCATAAAAAAAAAACCTGCAGGGACGTTTTTTGCGGTCATTGATAAGCTGGAAGCAGCTGTCCAAGTGTGGGAGTGAGACACTCCCAAAAAGTGGTTCCAGCAGTCCATGAGAGAGGCTGCCACACAGGGAAGGGCATTCGGCTACATGGGGAGGAGGTGGACATATGTACAGAATTCTATAGCCGGTAACGGGTCAAGAATTCAGGGCGAGGAAAAAGAAGGCTGGGGAAGAGGAAGCGGAAGGAATGCTAAAGAGAGGGGGAGGTTTCCTCCTCTCCAGCCTTCTTTTCCGTCGCCCTGGGTTCTTGACCCGTCACCGACCACAAGTGACCGGTATCTGCAGCAAAGAAATAAATTGTAAATCAAAATGGTACGCGCCCCTCGTACAATTTTCAAAAATGCGACAGGGTTTCTGATATTCACTCGTTAGTTTTCGCGTATTTGTCGCTCCGAAATGATGCGCAGAAGAGTGACGGGCATCTTGTCGTTATCTCGGCAGCGTGCTGTCGGTGCTATCGAGATAACGGCGAGTGCCCGTCACAGTTGCGTCACTCTTTCCGCGTGGCTACGGCGCTCTCTCTGCGTCCAATTTCGAAACCCATTGACGAGCGCGTGAAAACGTATCAACGAATATCTGAAAGTTTATGGCTTCTCTCGCAAATTGTATCAATTGTTATGGTCGCTCATAAGGACTGCCTTTAAAACCGCAATAGCAGCATGACCCGTAAATCTATTAATCAAATACGTAATGAACTATTTCAGTTAATTAGCCGATTGATCGTGATGGTTATCACCGGGTTTCCCAGGTTCTAACAGGGGTGTCCCATTGGCTCGGGGGAGCATGTAGGCTTAGATAAAATATAACTGTCTTTTTAGTCCACTAGCTAAATTACAGACGTCTAGTAACCAAATGGCTCTATGCCCGTAATGTATGTTCCCCTATTCTTTACCCCTTCTCCTAGTTTTTAAATGTATTCGAATTAAAAGTCAGACGCCCTGTAAATCGATACAATCGGTATTATAAAAAAGATTAAAAAAATATCCATGGAAGCTAATTTTAGTAAGCACATTTCTTTTGTAACAAAAATGTGTGTCAAGGTTTTTTGTATTGTTTTTACAATAATTTTATTTTAAGCATTGTGTTACTTACGACCGAAATGCGCACCAGGTAACATGCGTGTCGATCGTATCCAAAACACCGAAAGAAAAAAAAACGAGCATTCCAAATTCCTAATTTGTTATAAGCTCCCGCCGTTACAAACAGTTTCCTGAAAGAGGGCGATACAGACGACACCAGTGCCATCGCAATAACGGTCAATCTCCCGGTGGTACAACACAGCCTAATTCAATCGCCGTGTAAACGACCGCAAGATTCGTACGGGCCGTCAACCCAGCGCAGGAGCTTAATACCAGGACGGCCATTAGCGCCATCTAGCGCGATTCTCGCGCCACTGACGCCATTCTGCAACCCTACGCACCCCGGTCCCTCGAGGGCCGTTCGGGAAGCGCCGTGAACACTTCGCGCCCGATCGAACGGCAATCCCGACGGCAGGGTGCGATCACGTAACCCCGATCCACGCGGCACATCGGGCAAAGCTTACCTCCATTGGGACAAAAAAAAAAAAAACTCGTCGTCAGCGGTAATTATTTACAACTGATTCGCCAGAAGGAAAGAATGTGTCAATAGAACAAGAAACAGCGGTGAAATGTAATGTAGTTGAATGCTACCGACTGTGCTAGAAGTCGGTATGGATAACGAAAAGAAGAAAAAACGGTACCGTATCAACAAGTATACTGACATGAACTGCTTGTGCCTAACAACGGGTGTCAGTGGAAAAGTCACCTCTTGTTATTTTACTATCTTAGCGCGCTGATATAATGAACGTTGCCTGATAGAATCCAAGGTGGAACTAACGGAATGGATGGAGAAATAGACGGATGGAATAGACGGAATAGATGGAGAAATAGTTAAACCCTTCGATTTAGACGGCGGGTTGCACCACAATAGACAGGTTTTCTTTTTCTTTTCACGCTTGTATGCTGAAAATCATATAGGACAAAATACGTAGTTACCTCGAAAAGAAAGTCGTGGTAGTTCCAGAACGCAGCCAACATTTCGCCAAAAAGTCGCTCCTCAGCTAAGTCTCTAAGCAAAAGGTCGGCTACGATCACCTCAAGAAGGTTTCTCCCCAGTCTCATCTCTTTACCCGAAGTCGGCAAAAAAAAAAAAAAACTGTTTTATTGATTTATAAGATAATCTCTGTTGGCTATTGCACATTTTCCCTAGTTACGGCGAAAGAACTAGAGGAGAGGACATCGCCTTACCAGCGTCTTAACCCCTGACGCGCCTTGGAAAATGACAAGGCCCGTCGCTCTTTAAGCAATTCAGTGCCACCATGCAGCAAGGCGCACGCGCTGTGACGTTTCTTTCATTTCACTTGAGATGATAGCGTTTTGTGGGCGATTTCAGAACTAGCGTAATAAAAACTAACAAAAATAAAAGGTTGTTAAGCTACGAGACCCCAGATGACGCCAAACACACTCCATTAAAAAGAAAAAACGAAACAAAAATAATAGCCTATGTTACATTGTCAAGATTAATGAACCATTAAAAGCACTGTATGCAACCCACCCCAGAATAATGTCTTTTCCGAGGAGAGACCTGATTCGCGTAGATGCCCCGTTAGCGCTAGTACGGTATTCCGATAAAATAAGCCGCAGTTTAAAAGTTCCATTCAAGTTTAAATATGTTGACAGCTGAGAGATCAACGTATTCCATCACTCCCTCGTAGCAACAGCAGTTCAAGAGCATTCCAATTACTTTCAGCAGAAAGACACTCCCTCGAGATCTTGGAAATGTGTAGATGCAGGCAAAGAAGTTTTAAACTGGGATTGAGAACATTAGTTCAGCCTTACACTCACTAAAATTGCGGCTGGTCATTCTGTATTTAAAACCAAGGTATAAATCTAACAGTATACCTGAGAACTAAGCTGCAAAAAATATCAACTAAAGCAGTGGTTCTCAAATGGGGGTCCGCGAAGGCAGTCTGGGGGTCCGCGAAGACCAGCCTCATCAGTCAAGTCCGGCAATAAAAGTTGTCTTTCTTCATATTGAGAAGAAACGTTCCAATTTTCGGGTGAGTTTTCTCGTATATATGTCAGTAAGACAAGTCTAGTTCACACTAGTCCGTAGTTATTTTCATTGATTAAATCACTATCATAAATAACCTATACTTTTCCCTTCCCCTCACCACGAACGGGGTCCTCCATCATCTCCGCCGATCCACAAGGGGTCCGCGAAACATCAATGGCTGAGAACCACTGAACTAAGGCAATATAAAAAGAAAAAATTTAATCTGATAAAACACCCATCATTTCACATGTGTGGACTAGTGGCGCCATCTGTGAGAAAAATAGCAAATCTGGTGTATGTGGTGCCACCTACTAGAAGTAGCAAGCACTACAGGGGCGATTCCTGCCGTCCTTTGACCCGGTGACATAAACAGTGATAAACAGCAAAACTAAAGTCCTTTCAGGCAGCCTGTCTCCCTCATCTTGGTTAGAACAGTTCACTTGGAACTAGTCCTATTCTCCAAAATATAATTAACAAATCCTCATTTTCCCATATATTAAAGCCGGGGAAAGAGCGCAATCAATCTGAAATAATCTTTTGGGAACAACACAATAACCATATAACCATACTAACTATAATTGAGAAATAATAATCATAATTGAGAAACAGTCCAAAAACAACATGGCATTGTGAAGTTCAGTGTGCGGTTGAAAATGCAACACACTCTATATCAGTGTACCTTTGATTCTAGCTTTGATAGATCCACTTGTCTCCACAGTAGCAACACATACAGGTACAGTAACTCCTTCCAAAGAGCCGATGTACACATAACAGCACTGACAAAACGGCTGCAATCTTAAGGGCAGCAAGGTTCGAAGAGAGTAGCTGCTGGTGCCACACAACAATAAACACGATAGAATAGCTTAAGCAGTCACAGCAACTGGCTGGGATGATAGTCACCTCGTTAACTTCTCACACATAGCACCAAAAGCTTAGCAATACTAATTTGTCACTCAAAAAATAACAAAGCCAACGCAACCTTCCATTGTATATATACAGTGCAATCCACTTATAACAATACCACATAACAATGTTCCGATTATAACAAACAGATTCTAGAGCGTCTAGACTAGAAACGATCAAGTTTCTAGTGAAGACGCTAGGCGATTTAAGATGGATTCCTGCCAGGAGACTACCCAATCAATATTTCCCTACACAGTCGGGTACATTTTTAATAAACCAAAAAGCTCAACTGCTTGAAACGGAAACACAAAAGCTCATGGCCGCAAGTCAACAAGGCTACACCCGAGCACATGTTGTTTTTTTTCCTCTTTCCGTTTCTCTGGCGTGACAGCAGACGACAAAGTTGCGTGCCCTGTTTGTTGTGCGATTGTTTTGCACTGATGTCCCTTCAGGCTCGATGTTCTGCGCTTGAAGATCGCTTGCTTGGTGCCACGAACGACAGTTCAGAAGCGGCCCCACGTCCATTGCAACATTGGTCCGTCATGCACCACCATCGCGTCGTCCAGCCCGCGGTACGTCGCCATATTGAGAATGACGTGTACATGTACTTGATGTGATCCGTGCAAAATTTTTTTGCTATCAACATATTTGCAGCTTCTGGAGACCACAATAATGGGGTTTGTATTCTTCTTTTTTTTAATATTTAATATTGAATGTGTGCCTTAGATGACCCACGACTTTGAATACATTTTGTTTACAGATAGTTTGAATGCCACATGACAAGGAAAGGAGTGAGCGCGACTGAAACCGCCAATCTCGACCGGCCAATTCTCCAACCGGCTGTTTTCAGGCGAAAAAAAATATTCTTTTTTTTCAATGCCGGAAATTGTGTTCCGAGTAGTGTTCAAATAAAACCTCAGCGAGCATAAATAATCTATCAGTGTCCCTTTAGGAGGTTTTAAGGCACACGGTCGTAAGAAGTCGCGAGTGTGTGAATCAGCGTTAACACGGTCTCCCAAGACCAATGTTGCATGCTAAAGGAAAAGAAAAAGTTATGCTGGTAACTACCTAAAAAAGTACTGCAACAAAATTATAGCGCCTATGTTGTTGTCTAAATGTCAACCATGCCCTGGCCACACCACAGAGGCACCAATTTTTTTGTTCAAAAAGACACTGAAGCATTATTTAAAACGAATAAAGTGATTACCAGATTTCACCTGATGGATGTTCCCAAAGCTACTTCGAGTGTAGTTATGTCCCCCTTCCGATAAAAGCAGCGCCGCTCTGCTGAAGCACAATGCTGAGCGCACATAGGCTGTCAAACCTGGCCGAACCAGATTTCTCTTCTCTCCCGCGCCTGAATGGAAACAGCAATGGGACTCTTTTAGCAGCTTGGCTTGGAGCAACCACTGAAGCTTTTGGAGCAGATGCCAAAATCTCTTACCATGTCACTTGAAAATTAAAATGTGATTGCATTGCTAAATGAGGTCATCTGAAAATGATTGTGGGTTCCTCTTTGATACTGAAACATGTTACTTCTATCTTTTGCAGTAAGAATAGACGGGACACAAAAGAAACATACAACCTTCTTTTTAGAATAAAAGCCGATGTCAGTGTCGATTCCATTTACGATTGGTATTAAAAGAAACAGTTGAAAATGAAGCATAGCACGACACTCCAGCCGAGATAAAGCCACTCTCTCCTTTCCCCTTTTACACTCAGTAGTTAATTTAGCCTGTAAATATAATTCCTGTAAAATGCCGGCAAAACATCTGCATATCCGCTAAAACGTCCAATGCGTTGACGTCACCAAGTGACGAAGCCTCACAACCACGCCAACCTCCCTTTAGCCTCGCTCGTGAAGTGAGAGGTGAGAACAACGTTTATTTTAACCAAGGACAAACGCCAGCCCCCAAAGCGGGGGCCACGCCGCTCAAACACGACACAAAAGACAGCTCCCAGACATATTTGAGCGCGAGCCACCGCGAAATCCGTGCCCCGAATGGCGCGGGGCAACAAGTTCCAAGAGAAACTCGGCACGCGCCACCCGAACCACGAACACCACAGCGACTCGCGTCCGCAGGCCATCCCCGCATGATGAATGAGCAGCGCGACCCCGGCCCAAGGGACCGACGCGGCGTGGTCGCTCTCAAGCGTGGCGTCTACGTCCTTGGCGGCGTGAAATGATGATGTGTTTCATTATAACGAGGGCCCAAGTCCGCTCCGCCACACAAAGTCGAGGAGGGAAGTCAGAACCCTCGTCCGGCGCTCGGAGTCGCCGGCAGGATGCGCCCATTCTTGCATGGTCGTCGGAAGGTCTTCAGGAAGAAGAGTAGCCCAGGCTGCTTGACGCTGGGCAACCAGAGCTGCGCACTCCCAAATGAGATGGTGAAGTTTCGGGAGGGCATCTGGGTCTTTGCATCGCTGGCAGCGAGGGTCTGGTGGGACATAGTAAGGGTCAAGTTTACGTTGCCGGGTCAGCTCGAAGCGATAGACATGATGAGGCGTGACCGCTCCACCTGTCCTAATGCGTCGAAGCAGGACCATTTGGTGCCTACGGAACGTGTTTTCGGGTATTGGAAACTGTTCTGGGGTCCAAGAGGCGTCGAGTCGGCGTTTCCAGTCCCGACGGACGAGGCGAACAGCATCGACTGGGTCGTACACGTAGGCTTCGTCTTCGGGAAACTGGTCATCGTTGGGCGACGTGGGAGGCACCGGTAAGGTCCGCTGGGAGGAGGGGAAATCTCTATGCAGCTCCTCCAATGCAGCCTTGTGGGCCTTCTCGTTGCCGTCAATTCCCGCATGTCCTGGAACCCAGCGTATGCTGACTCGGACTCTTCGATGGCGGTACAGGCGAAGTGCAGTGTCGTAAATAGCGGCGATTGTCGGACTTGATGTGAGTAGATGCGTTTTAAGAGCGCGAATCGTGTTCTGAGAGTCTGTGAACACCGTAAGCGTGCCGGGCACTGGATTCCTGACCTCATACGTCTGGAGGGCGAGGAGGACGGCGCGGGCTTCCGCTTGTTCGGGCGATGAAAGGGTCATGTTGGTGTTTGCAACAACGATAGGATCACACTCTGCAGGATCATGGGACGGGAACACCGCAGCTGTCGCAGACCAACCGGATGTGTGCAGGGCAGCATCCGTATACGCGATGACCTGGGCAGGGTCCTGAGATAATGCGGTGACCTCGGCTAGGTGTTGACGAGCATAATGCTCCCGACGCTTGGCGTGGCGCTTGGCATCCATATTTCGCGGGACAGGCCGGGCATGTTGCGTGAGATCAATAAGATCCCATGGAGGCTTGGTAGGCGGCAGGTCGTTTATGTTCGTTACAGCTACTCCAATGAAACGAGCAACTGCCCTCCCCTGCAGCGTATGCTCAAGTCGGGCCATGTGGATGTCGAGTTGCTGCTCCAGTGTCTCTCGAAGGTCGACGAGGTGCAGGCACTTGCGAAGCTCTGACGTTCGTGTGTGTCGAGGAGTCCGAGGATGGTTCGGCGGGCCTCGTTATACAGCGTTGCAATCTTGTCGAAATGGACTCGTTTGAGGGAGTAGAAACGCGCTGCATAGGCCACCTTCGAAACAAGGACGGACGTGACCAGAATCTTGGCGATACGTTCTCCCGCGCCGCCCAGACGATGGGAGATGCGACGGACGAGGTGTAGGCCGTGTCTCCATTGCCGCGAAATAGATTTAACCCATTCGGCTGCTATTTGAGAGCTGTACCCAAAATTCACTCCAAGGATCTTTATGAAAGGCTCTTTGCTTATCTGACTACCGTCAAAAGTGAGGCCCAAGTCCAGGGTAGAATGCCCACGGCCGTACAACATGTACTTTGTTTTTTCCGGGGACGGAAACATGCCGACGCGGCGAAGGTGGGAGTGGATGGCATCTAGACCCGCTTGCAGCGCTGTCTTCTGCGTCAAAACCGAGCCTTGGCATGTCCAGATGGTAATGTCGTCGGCGTAGGCAGTCGCTCGTAGGTTCGGAATACGATGGAGGGCCCAGAGCAGCGGCGCCATGACAATGTTAAATAATGTCGGTGACAATACTGCTCCTTGAGGAACTCCAATGTTGTTCTCCTTGGTAGTACTGCTACGCGCGTCAGGGCCGTAGCCCGACTTGACGAGGTATCGGCGGCCGGCCAGAAATGACCGGACAAAATCTAGTTGTTTCCCATCTAGGCCCTGCTCGTACATCGAGGAGACAACGGCTTCGTGTGGGACCGTGTCAAAGGCCTTCTTAATGTCCACCGTGACCACGACCCGGAGCTGCTGGCTGTTGGGGTGCCAGTCAGCGACATCATGGTAAATCATAGAAAGACTATCGTGGGTACTCAAATTCTTGCGGAACCCCGTTTGTGTGGGATGAAAGATCCTGAGGTTTTCTGCTTGCCACTGAATGCGTGCAAGTACCATTCGTTCCATCAACTTTCCCATTATAGATGTAAGGGAGATTGGACGCAGGTTTTTCGGGTCGGTCGGTGGTTTGCCGGGTTTGGGGATGGGGGTAACCCATGACATCTTCCAATCCTCAGGCAGGTGACCCGTGTGCCAGATGGAGTTGAACCAGTGAAGGATACCTTCCCTTGCAGCACGGGGTGCATTACGAAGCATCGGGGCTGTAACTCCATCGGGCCCGGGGGCACTCTTAAGTTTGCACTGGGCGATCGCCGCATCAAGTTCCCACTCAGTGAATGGCTGGTTCCCAGGGTTTTCCGTGTCCACAATGTCTGCATACACGGGTCTATATACATCGGGGGATGGGAGATCGTCAGGTTGCGGGAAGAATGCTGAGCCAAGCTGATCCAGGATATCTTCCTCGGTGTCTGTCGAAAGCAGGGTCAGAAGAGGGACAGGGCTACACGACTTGCGCTTGCCATACATAGCATTAAACGTTCGCCACACCTCGCCGAGCTTCGTAGTCCTGTCGAAGGACTCGCAATGGGCAATCCAGCGTGTGAGGCTGAGGGTCTGGGCGTATGTGCTAGCTTCCTTGGTGAGGAGGGTCACACGTTTTAGGTAGCAGCGCCGCTTGTGCCTCCGGTACTTGGTAAGCGCAGCCGTGCGACGATCCCACAGCGATAGTAGATGCGTGTCCGGAGTGGGTGTATTCATATCCACCTGGCGGAAGTCAGTCGCAGACTTTGTAGCCGTCGTGAGAAAAGCCGAAATGTTAGCAGGGTTGATATCTTCAATGTGTTCCTCTATAAAGGCACGAAATTGATCCCATTTTATTGTCTTCGTAAGTCGCTTGATCATTTTGCGTTTGCCTGCATATAGTTCGAGCACTATGGGGAAATGGTCACTTCCCCACGCGTCGGGAAGCACAGTCCACGCGAGAAGGCGGGCGGTCGACGCTGGTGCTAAAGTGAGATCGATCACACTGTCTGATTGGCGTGCCGATGTGCCATAACGCGTCGCGCAATCTAAATTATTGACGATCGTTAGGTCGGTTAGTTCGAGGACAGTGCACAAGTCCTGTGCGCGCGGGGTATGTGGCGCAGAAGTCCACGATTCAAAGCGAGCGTTGAAGTCTCCTCCAAATATTACATAGTCAGAGGGGTACCTATCGCGGAGCGCTTTGATCCATGAAAAGTCGTAAGCTGCGTGGAGGGGCCGAACGTATGTGGAGACAACCAAGAGGCGTTTAGGGGTTCCGTCGAGAGCGACGCGGACCGCGACTACCTCCTGCGTGGTGGTACACCAGTTCATCGTGTCTATCTTGATATGCGAAACACCACGACGGACATATATACTGGCCTGAGCACTAGTAAGGGGGTTTGGCGTGAACGCGCCGCGTATTCTATCGTAGGGTTGTGGTGCCCTTCAAAACCTGACAATGTAATGTTCTTGGCGCGGGATTCCTGCAGTAAAAGAACGTCACAGGTATATTGTGGATCTGACAGGCGCGTAAGGAGTTCGGCCCTTCTTGTTGCTAGCCCACGACAGTTCCACTGCAGGATCCGGAACGGAGCGTTATTCAGGAGTCTGGAAGCCATTACGGTTTTGGACCTGGATCGGCGGAGTTTGGGGGACGACCATGAACATTGCAGAGTGCTCCGCATGGGTCGCCGCCAGCATCTGTTGGAATTGTTGTAACTGCTGTTGCATTTGTTGCTGCATCTGTTGCTGCATTTGTTGCTGCTGCTGCTGCAATTGCTGCTGCATTTGGGCGAGTGCGGCATGAAGATGTTCCTGTGTTACCGTCGTAGTGACGACGGAGGTGGCTGGTTGTTCACATCGAGTGGATTGGGAAACCGATACTGCTTTGCATGATTGCTGCACATCGTGGGTCGTGGGTTGTTGTTGCTGTGATGCACATTGCTGCGGTTTCCTGACTGCTTCCTTTTCTTTGAGGCGCCTTTGAAGTTCGGTTTCCCTGAGTGCTCGGCGCTTCTCTGCTTCTACTTCGTTCATCCTAATTTCTGCGTGCTTATTTGCCATTTTCTTTGCCTGAACTTCAAGATCTTGAATTCGTTTCGCACTTTTCTTGCGAGCTTCGCCGATAGACCGCAGTTCTTCCATCCAGGCCTGCGCCTCAGTGTCGCTGTCCGCATAATAACCTGTCTTGAGCATTTTGTGCACCGCTTGGGCATACGTTCCAGCTTGTTGCTGCGGTCTCGGCGTCTTAGGTTGGCGGCGTGCCAGCGAGGAGCGTTGGCGCTTTTGGAATTCCGCGGACTCGTCTCGCCGATTCGCGTTGTTCAAGAGTTGACGTGACACTGATACATCACGCCTTGCTCTGCTCTTACTTGTAACTCTCGGCTTGTTTTTCGGTATCTCGTTCTCTTCTTCCCCGTCAGATTTGGCTCGTGAAGTTAAACACGATGTCACAAACGTACAAGAGGCGCCAGATCTCTGGGGACGCATCATGCTCTCCGATGAGTGCTCTTCCAAGCGCTTGCTGGAATCGGCCGTTTGAAAAATATAGCCGTCCGTCCAAAATACAAATGTGATTGTCACTATAGCAGATTTTGTTGATCATGTTTAACTTGTTTCTGAATGTGAGAGGTCTATCTCAATTTTCATTTCACTATCCCTTTAAATGATCCCGGAAAATTAATAGCATCTGGTGACAAAGTTACCAGGCGACCTTTATGACTATGAGGGCAGGCTCACTGCCCTATTAGCAACTGCCACAGACACAAAGGAACCGAGCAGTGAAAACCCGAGACTGCGAGAACGAGCCAAAGGACTCCCTCAGCCCGAATATGCCTGTCCCGGTTTCGACAAAACGAGCAAGCTCCCGAAATGCCACTGCAAAGCAGCTAGAACTTTTGCTACTATAAATGAGAAAATATCCTGCGAGAGTTTCATCCGATCTTGCGGTTGCTGGCCTATGAAAGGTGCAATGTTGCCTATCACACTGGAAGAATCAACAGTATTGAATGTGCCAATCACAAATTAGTTTCAATTAACCCAAATTTCTGCAGAGCTGCAATTTTTTTATAGCATCAGGTGTATTGAACTTGCTGCACTGGGAGAGCCTTCTGTTGCCGAAAACAAACAAAGCACGCGAGAGCTCATCACAGTTGGCTCTGGTGCCAGGAGAGGGCGCCACCTGCTCCTTCTCGCCTTCGGTCGCCCGTTCGCTCGCCGCTCAGTCTCAACCTGGCTGTTGGGATGGAACGCATTAGCTGTTCCGTGTGTGATCGATTCTGGTTTACGCAAGACCTGGTGTCTTTACTGGTGGCTTGCCACAAAGTTCTTCAGTCGTCATACCTGGACAGCGACCTCCTACAATTAAGACTAGCAGCTTTGTGCGCTGTTTTTAATTAACCTAAACAAAAGGCTAGAAAATTGTGGAGAAAAAAATGTGGAAACATCTTTGCTCGTTGCGAATGCGGCGCTATTAGACGCTTTATGAAGAAACGAAGTCCCCTTATCACCAACGCACTGTCTGAGGCAGGGCTTCGTGTACTAGGTACCAAAGATAGGCGCGAGCCCCTGATGCCACAAAGCCCTGTCTCGAACAGCGTACCAGTGATAAGGTGGACTTCGTTTCTTCAGAGCACGCCTGAAAGCGCTGCAAGTGCGACGCACGGGCATGCTGTCATGCAATGTTTTTTTTAATATTTCGTGGGATTCACTTTTAAGTTAACTGAAAGTGTGCAAAGCGTATCATGTAGCAAACACCTCGATTGGGTGTCTTCAACGCGCTCTACAACTTTCCAATTCACTCCTCGGCCCTTAAATGAATAATTAAAAAGTTAGCTAGTAGTCTTAATTAAGTAACTAGGTACACTAAAAAAACTTTTGCACTTTCGTAAGATGCTTGCTAACAACATATAGTTGGTCTCACTTCCACAGAGCACTTGTCTTTTTATTTAAAGTTAGGGTTAAGTTATTTGGGACACCCATACAATATTTTTATCTCTTACCTCGTCTGTATTTCTCTGCTGTTAAAAACCATAAAACGAGATCTGCAACCGGCAGTCTTGTGTGCTGCAGCTGGGACATTACACGCCGAATGATCCAGGCTTAAATTCAACCCTCACGGATTTGGTTTAAGAAATATTGTGTGTTATTCGCAGTGGCAAATCCAAGGGGGGCGACGGGCGGCGGCCCGCCCCCCCCCCCCCGCCCAAACAAAGTCGACCCGCCTCCCCTCTCCCCTTCTCGGAGGGCAATTGGACATGGGGTGGACACCCCCGTGCACAAGAAAGAATGGGAGAATAGTATCCTTTAAAATTTCCTCCTCCCGCGCCCCGCGCTTCCTCCCCCCCCCCAAAACGGAGTTCTGGATCCGCCCCTCGGTTATTCGTGACGTTAAAGTACCATTTCCAAGATACTTTTGCTAGAACTAATGTTTTGCTTTGTTTATGACCATTTTAATTTTCCGAAAAGGCGCCAAGGGTAAAAAGCCATTATTATTCTCAAGGTTTAAAACGAGACTGTGAAATAAGCACCGCTTTTAGTAGGTAAATATAATCTTCTAAATTATACAATATGTTTTGTCATGTCACTTGTTTTCAAGTGTTTTGAGGGTTCAGATGTGTTAAAAATGTCAAACAGCTGACATTCACCATTTATTTTTAAAAACACTAGACCATATGAAGACTTAAAACTTATGTACGTTCGTAGTAAGGAAAGCAAATTATATTTAAAAAATATTTTGATAAAATATTTGCTACAGTGTTTACTAAAATAAATGTGCAATATTCAACATACAGCAAAATACTCAGCTTTCAAAAAAAAATTAAAGCTCATAAAGGGTGTCGGTCTAGAAATATAAACTCAATGGTAATAGGTGCTATGGCGTTGCATGGAGCCAATGTTAAACATTTTTCTCGCTTTTAAAAACACTTCATTCAAACTTTGTTCGTTTGTTGTCTTAGTTACAAGCTACATATACACAGTGATGGAAGCGGCATTTGAGCCTTTGGAGCAGGTTCTGTAGCAGGTAAAATATTTGTTTGGAGCAGCCACTGATGCTTTTGGAGCAGATGCCAACGTCTTGTAGCATATCACTTGAAAATTTAAAACAAAATTGATTGCATCGCTAAATGAGTTTGTATTTGATAATTACTGAGGGTTTGTCTTTGATACTGGAGCATATTACTTATTACATTTTGTAATAAGAACCAAAAGGGGCACAAAAGGTACACGGAGCTTTCTTTTTAGAAATAAGGCTCTGTTCAGAGTAGGTTTAATTTACAATGGGTACTAATCAAATCGATGAGAAATTACTCACAGTTCAGTTAGGATAAAGCCTCTCTCCCCTCCCACTTTTACACCCGGTAGTTTAATTAGCCTGCATGTATTGTTTCTGTAAAATGCCACCAAAATACAACATAATCGCTAACACGTCTATCAGTAGAAATGCGCCTCCTAATTTTATCGTTACCAAACACAAAACTTGAATATTATAAACTGAAAAAAAAAAAAAAGAAACAGCCACCCACAAATATTATGAAAACCTATACTCTTGCGCTTACATTCATTCAAACAAAGCACCGTGTTTTCTTTTTTTTCTTTTTCGACGCCAGAATTTGCAAGCAAGATCATATAATTGAGATAAAAGAATGTGGACCTGCAATAGTACTGAGCATAATTTACATGCATATCGTGCTAAACCAGACGCTCACCCATGCCAGCAGCTACTCCGAACACTCAGGCGCAAGGCGGTGAAGCTCGACGCACGTAGGCTGGTGAGAGGCGCCATGGAGGCATACGGCAAACATAATAGCTTGATCTCACCAGGAGTACAGGAGCCTGGTTCTGTCTTATGGCAGTAGCCGCCATCCTACTGTGTATTTTGCAATGTTTTGTCGCGACTTTTGGCGCCTGACGCTGACATCGTCTGAAATTTTAGAGGATGTCGGTGATCAAGCCGTCAGCGCATCGACCGGCCAACGCGGTGGCCGAGTAATTTTAAAACTTCGTTTCACCTTAATTTAAAGCGCAGCCGATGCTGTAGCCAATGGGATTAACCAAACAACGTCAAAGAGCGACATCGAGGCATCCGACCATCTTACTGTACGTGTTCTTTCATCGATAAAACGAATCAAATGCAGCGAATGTCACGTGACTTGCGCTTTTACTGTGAGTTCGTGTTGTATATGTTCGAGCTTTCAACTGTGCTCTGACCTTATATGAAACACACGTATACTCTGAGTAGAGACGCTGTGAAATACGTATTTCTACCATTTTTCTTTCTTCCTACTTTTTTGAATATTAAAATCAACCAATAAAAAAGTATATCATTTTTTTTTTGCCCATCTTGGCGCAGGTGTGGCGCAATTCTTAACCAAAATGGCACTTTGGCTCAAGATGTAGCAGACTTTCGCCCAAGGCGCAATTTGGCGCAAATGGCGCAGCACTTCCATCACTGTATACATGTAGTTAGTTTTTTACTGAACACCTTTTGGTTTTGGTTTGAAGACTGTATATTATGCAATACATTTAATACTAAAAATGCACAAAAAAAATTGCGCTTTTAAAAACTAATTTGTTTCTAACTTTGCTTGTTTTTTGTGTGAACTGTATAGTACCTAAACCTGTTGAGTATATATTTTTAAAACAACCACCTTCATGAGTTTTATTTTTTGAAAACCGAGTACCATTATTGCACGAATATAAGTGCAAGTTTTTTTTGTTTTGTTTTTTTCGAATATTGTTGCTCCAAAACGCATTTCGCATTATATTCGGAATTGAGTTCAGCCACAAGGCGCGCGAGTCTGGAGAAAGCCATCCCTTCGGCTCAATGCAGGAGATCGGGTAAGAAAAGAAGTGGGGGTGTGGGAGGGAATTTATTAGCTATCGAGTCAGGGGGGGGGGAAGAGAAATCATAAAAAGCGTTTTTATTGCTTTTGTGTTTGTACAATGCACGCCAAAAAGCATGCGGCAGAAATGCAGCGCACCACGCGGGAATGCGGGCACTGGCCTAATTCAAGCCAAGCCAGGCAAGGCCAAGCCAGGCAAGGCCAAGTCAAGTCAACACAAACCAAGCCAAAACCACCAATCATGTTCACACAACCGTGCAACACAAGGTGTTTGTTCATGCAGAGGGACCAGAACAAGAATGAGTGAAGCCGCGTTTACATGAATGCAAATTAGTCACATCGAATCCAGTTGACACGTTCGATGCGGTCATGTAAACGGCATAATGCGCTAGAGAAGCGCATCGCATTCAAGTCACCGAGACAGAGGTGGATCGAGGCAGCGAATACGCATTCATTCAATCCCTGTAAACGGAGGACGCATCACATTTTGGAACAGTGATTATTATGGGAAGGCACTCACTGCGGGAGTGAGTGAACAGCTGAGAACATAGCGGAGCCCAACTTTGTCGGCAGTGGCGGAGAGCGGTTCCGTGTGGTTGCCTGCAGTTCCTCCCAAGAAGAAACGTGACCTTTTGTTGCCAAACTAAATCAGCGGACTGTCACTCAGCTGCTCGGAGAGGGCGGTTCCCGTCCAAGCCTTGCGAAATACGACTTGCGTGTCCAAGGGAGTGAGGCTTCAGCGCAAGCACGAACGACGCCGAGAGCTCCGAGCACTGCATGGTAGCGCAGAAAGAGCAGCTCCAACCTCGGTGCCGTTCCTGGCTGCGCCGGAGCCTTGCGGCCTCGGCGTCCGGTCGCGGTTGGCAAGGTATGGCGAGGCGAAGAGCTGTGGCTTCCTCAAAATGCTTGGAAACGATCTTGCTTGCCAGGCCGTGCGCACGCACGTCGCCTTTGATCCAGAGTGGCCCAGCGGCCCGACCCGGAGCTCAAGACGTTTGGGTTTTTATGTTTCTACCGTCTAGTAACTCCTTGCACAGCATCGAAGACAGCGGGCACCATCTTTAGTTTACGCTCGCTGAAAGCGCCGAAAGGCCTTCACGCACTTCACGTGCGATGCACCGGAAAACATGGTCACGTGGTGCGGCCGGTGCCAGAAACGCAGCTTTAAATTTGAGCTTTGACACGGCGTGGCGCCGCCTTCGCGTAGCGCTTGGTGCGCATTCATGTAAACGTTGCCGTGTCGGCTTTCTTCGGAGGATGATTGGAGTCGATGCGCTGAAGTGGTATTCATGTAAACGCGGATTATGACTGTGTATACGGTACAGCAGTTCAATGGTTCAATATGGTTCAATACGTGTCAAGATTTTGTCAAGTTGTTGCTCAATCAGGAGAGATGCCAGCTTCAGATACTCACTTCTGTTAGCGTTACCGTAATTTCCAATTAATTCCCTAGGCATCAAAAGTAAAAAGTTTGAGGGTTTTACGTGCCAAACCAACGACGGGCATCTGGCACGCCCCAGCGGAGGGCTGAGGATTAATTTCGACCACCTGGGGAGCTTTTGATGTGCAACCGAAAGCTCGATTACACGGCGCCTTTACCGCAATAAGCCTCCGTCGGATTGCGGGCACCTCGGCCGGGATTCGAACCTGCCACATGGGGATCCGTAGGCCAACGCTCTCGCCGTGGAGCCACCGAGGCGGCTAATTCCTAGGCATCAACATACCTGCTATGAAAATAAACACAACTGCAGACTCACTTCGGTATGTGAAAATTCTGACATTTTTACCTTTTGGGAAAGGTTAGTGTCTATGTATTGGCCACTGAGTACTGCACAAGGACAACCTTCATTATTTTCTTCAATTTTCAAACATGAAACATGCCGTGAAAGTATTTAAGGATTGCAAAAAAAAAGTAGTAATCAGATTATACATGATAAGCTCTACTTGGGACATCTACCTGATGTTTCTGAAAGCCAAAACGGAGATTACAACATTTTAATTACTCCGTCTAAAATGAATTAAGATCAGCTCAAAGCAAAAAGTATGTGCCTACATTTGCTGTACCAAATTCTGTCTTCGTTTTGGTTCTCACTCCAAGGTAGTTATGGCAAAGCAAGAACTGATCTCCACGAAGGGCGCAACACGGCAACACTCCGACGCCCGCGGGAATCGAGGTCAAATGGCAGAAATAACAAAAGATACAGGCGAGCTGGTGTACAAAGGAAGAGAGGCAAGGGCACGGTGGCAAGAGTGAAGCAGTGAAGATACACTACGTTGGAAAAGGAGGATCTAGCGAACGGAAAACCGCGCAGAGCTTAGTCGCGTGTGCTGCACACGTGCCGTGTGCCCGTGTGCCTCTGCCCCTCCGCTTCAGCTTGTTGTTCGGTGGTTCGGTTAGTTCCGTGTTCATCGTGCTGCAGTGCTTGCGTTCACTCGGTTCGCTTGTTTAAACGATGCACTCGTATACGGTCGCTGGGAAAGTCGAAGTTGTTGAATGGCATAGGCGCCACGGAAGGAATGTAAGCCGGACATTGCGTGAATTCAAGATTGACTGTAAAAGAGTGCGCGAGTGGGACTCAAAATGCAAACTGCTCCTGCAACAAAACCACGGCTTTTATACGTTCGCACGTTTGGCGAATGACGGCCTTTTTCAAGTGCATCAAATGGCCACCATTTTGAATTCGGCGGTCGGGCCGAGCAGGGGCCCACCCGACTCTGCGATCCTCCTGCGTTTTGCTCTCGGACCTAACAAGCGCTCATCCCAGAGTTTTCCGCGATTATCCCGTAATTTTGAGTGGGCGCTTGCTCGGTATTTTACGATATGGCCGCCCCATGGGCTCTCAATGTTCGCACGCAAGGCGGTGCAGATTTTATATTTATATTGTCGCATAGTATCGGTGGGAAGACGATTTTAGCAGAAAATGGTGCAGTACTGATCGGTGCTTCAGTGAATATCAAATCGTGCTACAAGTGTACAGCCTCAATTTGAATAAGCGCTTCTGTGGATGCGTCGCCTGCTCTAGGCAGACGTTGGTAAGCATGAATCACCACGACAGATGCTTGTTTCTGGGTGAACAGCACTATTTACGTTAAATTTTTGTTTTTCAAAAATATATATCGGTTTACTAGCATGGAAATTCAACAGAACAAGGAACTCCAATCCAGATACTTACATAATGCTGATACTGTGGGTTGTGGAATTGCAGGTTCAATGAATTTCTGTTTTCATTACTCTTAGCTTTCGCAGTAATATAAATACTTCACAGTGAGAAAAGTTGGTGTTGTATTAATAAGACCGTGATACTGCTAGCTTCTATCAGTAAAAAGTTTCCGCTACAGCCAATCGTTTTCCTTTCCTGTGACATGGTGTGGGTAAGTTTTTCGGAGCGGGACACCCGAATACTTTGCGAGGAGGAGAGAGTACCCGTTCTATTTACAATCCACAAATCTGTTTGTTGGCAAGACAACTGAAACAAGTGAAACAAACTGTTCTAATATATCTGCCACAAGTGGAATAAACGAGTGTAAACGACCCACGCAGCAGCGTGCGTGTTATTAAATGTTCTTCTCAATGCTGTCGGTTCACACGCTTCAATTTTCTCTCAGAGAGGGTCGCGGATGTCAGAGCAGGATAATATTACAAATGTCTGGCTAAATATTCTGATATTTAAACGTAGTAGACTCTGCAACTCCAACAAAGACCCACACCACGTTACAGACAGCATCGGCCGCAGCGCGTCTTTTACTGATGAGGGCTGCGTGACTGCTCCCAAGAGCTTCCGATAACCCTTCACCTCTAACCTGACGAATATCGGGACTGGGCAGTTCATCGATTAACCTTCGGAGTATTCAAATAATGCTTTAACTGGGATATTTTTTTTTTGCCATTAATTAGAATTTTGTGCTAGAAAAAATTCTAGAGAGAAGGAGAAAAAATAAGTCTCGACATCTTTATTTTTTTAGGACACGGGCTTGAACAGTAAATCACTTTGAACGCTTGTAATTGATCAGCTGAAGGTGATTATATTGTTTAAAAAAAAATCAGCAGAACCCATCCTTTGGGAATGATTATCTACGTTAATGCGAATAGCATCGAAACGGTGCGGAGTTATGCGCGTTCGTCAGGTGGCCGGCACACTCTAGATACGCCAGCCCACTCTTGAGGCGATTCTAAATTTGTTGACACTTTCACAGCCCTGCGCACGATCTCCGCAGCCCAGCACGTGCGTTTGTGTCACTTGGGAAGGCGAGCAAAGCACGCGCCATACGCACAAACACTCAAAATGGTACCGACCAGACTTTCTGGCATCTCAGCTAGTCTCAACCAACGGTACTCTAAACGGTTGTTTATATCTTTACCATAGGACGCGCTTTACAGCGCTGTCACAGCTACCGGTGCAGCGCGCGTTCCATGCACGAGGGCTCATCCGCTCCGTGAGGCTGAGCACGGCGCTACATCACCCTCTCCCGAGCGCGGGAGAGGGTGAGCTAGCGGCCGTGCTCAGCCTCACGAGAGCGGAATGAGCCCTCGTGCATGGAGCACGCGCATGCGATGGTAAAGATATAAACAGGTGTTTAGAGTGCGTTGAATGACTGCCTTCATAGCTCTGTGGTTAGCGCGTCTGCCTGCTGATCAAAGGGTCAACGGTTCGAATCCCAGCCGGCGCCGGTCTTTTTTATTTATTTATCGACCCGCGGCGTAAGAGGTTAGATAGCCAGATAGATAGATAGATAGATAGATACATAGACGAAAAGTGCGTGAAGTATCCAAAGAATGCTATTCGCATTAATAATAACTTAAAAGTTACTTCACATTAAAAGGCTTCCAGTGTTCATACTTCTAAATGGTATCGGAACATGAAGTTTAAAATTGGACTGCAATATGCCGTAAAGACATAGTAAAAATAGTGAAAAAAGTTGTAGTTTGAACATCTTTCAAGCAGTATGACTGGAGACAAATCAACTAACGGATTACAGTAACACTAGTTTATTAAAGGAGTGACGATCAGTCGGGTTAATTTTTAATCAACCCAATCAATATTCAATGTTCAGTGATGTGATTGGCCTAAGCTGTTCGGAGCACCTTTTGGAGCAGCCAAAACAGTGTTTTGGAGCAGCAAAGTGGCCTTTGGAGCAGATATTCTTTATACCCCTGTCAGACGGGCACCTCAAATGACATTTACCTTAAAAGGACATTCAGTGTAAAAGTCACTTAGGCAGTGTCACAGTGGCAACTCAAATGACATTTGACTTAAAATGACATTCGAGCTCAACCGAGTTCTCCCAAACTCATTTACGGCTCTGTAAATGTGTAGTCTCGATCAACAGCAGTCAGCACAAGTTCAACGTCAATTGAAATAAAACATTTTAAATAATATAAATACAATTGGAAACAATGCTTGTAGCAATTATTTTTACAAAAAAATGCTTATAACGTGTATATCTCGCACACTTTTGTGATATATTTGTTTAATATACTCGCGGTCTCAGTTGCGCTGGTCACGAATGCACTTCGATGTTCCGGCAGTTCCGATCTCCGCCAAATTTAGGGGGCAAAATTCTAACGTCACGTGACCTAAAATGTTCAGTTTCCGCTAAATTTAGGGGGAAATGAATATGATTTGGTGTCACATCACCTATTAACAAAATCAAAGCTCTTCCCCTAAATTTAGGGGGAAATTGACGTCACGTGACTCAAACACCAAATCAGTTCCCCCTCTAAATTTTAGGGAAATGACGCAACATGATTTGGTGTCACATCACCTATTAACAAAATCAGTTTCTCCGCTAAACTTAGGGGGCAAATTGACGTCACGTGACCTAAACACCAATTCAGTTTCCCCCACAAATTGGGGAAATGACGTAACATGATTTGCGTTACATCGCGTATTAACAATCAATTTTCCGCTTAAATTTAGGTTGAAATTGACGTCACGTGACCTAAACACCAATTCAGTTTCCCCGCTAAATTTAGGGGGAAATGACGTAACATGATTTGGTGTCACATCACATATTAACAACCAGTTTCTCCGCTAAATTTAGGGGAAATTGACGTCACGTGACCTAAACACCAATTCGGTTTCCCGCTAAATTTAGGGGGAAATGACGTAACATGATTCTGGTGTCACATCACCTTATTAACAAAATCAAGCCCGCTAAATTTAGGGGGAAAATGACATCACGTGACCTAAACACCAATTCAGTTTCCCCGCTAAATTTAGGGGGGAAATGACGTAACATGATTTGGTGTCACATGACCTATTAACAAAATCAGATTCTCTGCTACATTTAGCGGGGAAACTGACGTCACGTTACCTAAACACCAATTCAGTTTTCCCGCTAAATTTAGGCGGGAACCATGACGTCCCATACATGCACCGCGCGTGTCACAAGCCGACGGCGACGGCGGACGGCGATCGCTGACGCCGCCTGCCTAGGGAACGGGCGCCTACAAGCTGACGCTCTAAACACCACTCTCGACTATCCGCGCGACACTTAGGGGGGAAGAGATGTTCACATGATCTCTGCAGTCGCATCACCTATTAGAGCATCAGTCTCTCCGCGGAATGTGGAGGAGGGAGGTTGACGTACGACGGGGGTGACCTAAGCACCAATCCTCCTGCTTCCCGTCTCCTCCTCCCTCTGAATTTTTTCATGGGTGACGTGCCATGAAGTCATGTGACGTCTTTTCACCGCTAAACTTTGCGGGGAAACTGAATTGGTATTGAGGTCACATGACGTCAATTTTTCCCGCTAAACTTAGAGGGAAACTTTTCCTCTAAATTTAGCGGGTTAATTTTCGCCGCTAAATTTAGCGGGGAAATTGACGTCACGTTACCTAAACACCAATTCAGTTTTCCCACTAAATTTAGCGGGGAACCAGTGGCGTCCCATAATGCAGCGCAGGCGGTTACGCCGACGGCGACGGCGACGGCGACGCTGACGCCGCTCAAGCCGGAAACGGGCGCCTAAAAGCTGCGCTCTAAAAACTCTCGATATCCGTGTGACACATGAGTAAAAAATGAAAGATGTTCACAAATCTCTGTAGCGCGAAATTAGAGCACAGCTCTTGAGGAAAATGAGGAGGGAGGGTACGACGGGGAGGATATGCCCCTCCTCCTGCTCCTCGTCTCCTCCTCCCTCTGAATTTTTTCATGGGTGACGTGCCATGAAGTCATGTGACGTCTTTTCACCGCTAAACTTTGCGGGGAAACTGAATTGGTATTGAGGTCAACATGACGTCAATTTTCCCGCTAAATTTAGAGGGAAACTTTTCAGCTAAATTTAGCGGGTTAGTTTCGCCGCTAAATTTAGCAGAACAATTGACGCCACGTGACCTAAACACCAATTTAGTTTCCTCGCTAAATTTGGCGGGGAAAGTGGCGTCACGTGATGTCACCTGACGTAGCATGATTCATAACCTACTCACCTTGGGGAAATCGACGGCACATGACCTATCCGTCAGCTCAGTTTCCCCGCTAAATTTAGCGGGAAATATTCTCGTCTTGTGGTGAAAACATCGATTCAGTTTCGTCGCTAAATTTAGCGGAACAATTGACGCCACGTGACCTAAACACCAATTTAGTTTCCTCGCTAAATTTGGCGGGGAAAGTGGCGTCACGTGATGTCACCTGACGTGAGCATGATTCATAACTTATTCACCTTTGGGGAAATCGACGGCACGTGACCTATCCGTCAGCTCAGTTTCCCCGCTAAATTTAGCAGGAAAATTCTCGTCTTGTGGTGAAAACATCGATTCAGTTTCGCCGCTAAATTTAGCGGAACAATTGACGCCACGTGACCTAAACACCAATTTAGTTTCCTCGCTAAATTTGGCGGGGAAAGTGGCGTCACGTGATGTCACCTGACGTAGCATGATTCATAACCTATTCACTACTTAGGGGAAATTGACGGCACATGACCTATCCGTCAGCTCAGTTTCCCCGCTAAATTTAGCGGGAAAATGACTCGTCTTGTGGTGAAAACATCGATTCAGTTTCGCCGCTAAATTTAGCGGAACAATTGACGCCACGTGACCTAAACACCAATTTAGTTTCCTCGCTAAATTTGGCGGGGAAAGTGGCGTCACGTGATGTCACCTGACGTAGCATGATTCATAACCTATTCACCTTCGGGGAAATCGACGGCACATGACCTATCCGTCAGCTTCAGTTTCCTCCGCCAAATTTAGCGGGAAAATTCTACGTCTTGTGGTGACACATACAGCGATTCAGTTTCGCCGCTAAATTTAGCGGGAACAATTGACGTCACGTGACCTAAACACCAATTTAGTTTCCCCGCTAAATTTAGGCGGGGAAAGTGGCGTAACACGATTTGATGTCACCTGACCTGTTAGCATGATTCAGTAACCTATTCACCTTAGGGGAAATCGACGGCACATGACCTAATCACGTCAGCTCAGTTTCCCCGCTAAATTTAGCGGGAAAATGTCGTAACGTGCTTGTGGTGTCACAACACCTATCAAGAATATCAGTTTCGCCGCTAAATTTAGCGGAACAATTGACGCCACGTGACCTAAACACCAATTTAGTTTCCCCGCTAAATTTAGGGGGGGGAAATGACGTGAACATGATTTGGTGCGACATCACCTATTAACAAAATCAGTTTCTCCGCTAAATTTAGGGGGGAAATTGGACGTCACGTGACCTTAAACACCAATTCAGTTTCCCGCTATATTTTGCGGGGGAAATGATGTCACATGACTTGGTGTCACGTCACCTAGGAATAAATTCTCAGTTTCTCCGCTAGATTTAGCGGGAAAATTGACGTCACGTATAGGAGGAGGAGGAGGGGAAGGTAACGGAGGAGGAAAGAAGGAGTAGGAAGCAGTGAGGGCAGGAGGAGGAGGAGGAAGGAGAGGAAAAAATGAAGAAGAGAGAGGGGGATGAGGCGGAGGGGAGAGGAGGAGGAAAAGTTGGAGGACGAGTGAGCAGATGAGGAGGGGAGAAGGACGGGAGGAGGAGAGGGTGACGGGCCGAAGGGACGAGGGAGGGACATACCCCTCCCCCTTCGTACCCTCCCCTCCTTCCTCCTCAAGAGCTGCGCTCTAATTTCGTTTTACGCGATATTTGTAAGCGTCTTCAATTTCTTTGTATTCCGGTGAGGTTTCATTGGGCCATTCCGGTATCAAATCTCACAGGTATAATATCATACTAAGGTGAATTTTAAGCTTTTGCCTTCGGCTATGGGATGCTGAAGGGACCCGAATGTGTGTGTGTGTGTGTGTTTTCTTCGCCACACGCTATATTTTGTTTTATAATTAAATAGAAAATCCATCAACTTCATTGTCAAGAAATGTTTATACTATATTTGTATTTTGTTTTCTTGCTTTATAAGCTGTTACGATAATGTTAAATATCTTCTTTTTATTTCATCTGTAGAAGCACAACCATGAGGAATATTATTAAAAATATTTCGCATTCGCACAAGAATGCAGAGCGTTACCCATTTTCTATTTGTTCCTACTTCAGATAAGTAATTATTGGAATTCAGAATCATAAACTTAGTATAGCTGCAAGCGGATATTGTCACAGTGCGAGAAGTACCCTACCAAATAAACTATGTGAATACGCTGATATGCTATAATATATATCATTGGACAAACTTTGTCTACTTACGTCGGTGCGTTGAGGCTCCATTTCCAAAAGAAGTAAACGCTGAAACATCCGGTAAAGCCAAGAACATATTTAAGTCATTAGGTAAGCAAGTGAATAGCGTTTTAGACCTGAGTATGAGAGGTTGAGCCGAGACAAAAATGGAGTACTCCATAACCACCATTATATCGCTCCAAATTTTCACGATATATGGGCTTAGTGCTCAAGGCCACTTGTGCCTAATTTAAGAGAATACCGTGTAATTCGGAGAAGAGTGAACCGTGTCACGCGTTGCCGCAAAAATAAACTACTCCTCGCCGAATCGCTTAATATTGGTCCAAATGCAGGTGTCTAGCGTTTTGGGGAGCAGATGCCAGAGTATCAAAACTTACAATGATCCTTACAAAACTTTGTATGGTTTTTGGAAATTTTACTGAACGAATCAAGAAGAACTGCCATTTCAGAACAACGGTAAGGAGAAGAAGACGTATGCGATGAAGGGGAAAGAGGGGTACGCAGTCGAGTGACCAGAAGCCGCCCCTCTGAGGTAGCTGGCGCTGTTTACAGGGTCCGTGGTCGCTCGCCCGTTCGCGTCTGTGGAAGCCCAGGAATGCCTCCTAGGTCATAAATTTCTGGAGCACTTCAGAGGGGAGACAGTTGGTTCCGAGAAACTGAAGTAAGACGGGAACGAAGGCGCATGCAGACCCCGTAAGCAAATACAGACACGCACAAATACAACAATCTCCCTGATGAGCTTACTGCGGTAGCCCATCGCTGTACCAACTTTAGAGGGTATAACAACTGAATCGGTCGCCTGAGCCTGCCTCCCGTAAAGGCACAAGTCTGCAGTGGTCAGCACCCTGCCATCTCTCCCACTGAATCGTCTCTTTACCACGGCAGGCTCCCTCCATGCGGCAAGAGACCGTCCCTGTTCAGCAGTACAGGTCACCCACGTTGATGCCACTTGAGGGGTGGCCTGGATGAGGTGCTAATTCAGCTCCAGTTAAATATTCACGGCGCCACCTTCGCCAGAACCTCCACGATGGTTGTTCTAACGCTGCACCAGCCTGGTCTGACTCAAGGCACCCAGCGTACCGTCGTGATAAGCGCTGGCGCAACGGTGATGGCGGCCGCCCGGTGGCGCGAGCAGGTGATAGTAGTTTGCCACCTGGGCCCGGGGGTACAGGAAAGTCAATGGCCGCGAGTTGAGTACGTCTTCATCCGGCGAGGACGGTGAGGTTCAGCGTCAAATTGCTGCGACTCCAGCACTTTGCGCAAGTACACCTTCACTGATCGTACGGAGATAAACCCAAAATCCTCCCCACCGCCAGCGTTCTTCGACGATGTATCAACGAATGCCATTGTTCGCGAAATACGACGCTGCACCTTCTGGCGATTTATAGTGTGAACATCTCCCTGAGATCCCTAACCGCTCGCTTGAATGTCAGCGCATTATCGAGTACGTCACGGCGCTGATTCCTCTGCGCAGTGCAACGAACCTTCTTAAATGCCACAGTAAACGCAGCAGCGGAGAGGTCGCTCACCAATCTGGGTGATGAACAGCACGGGTGACGGCGCAGGTGAACAGGGCTACGCAGCCCAGAGCCGTTGACTTCTCGCTGAATTACCAGGTCCCGCGAAGTCCACGCCTGTGATATCGAAGGGTTTTCACTCCTTTTTACCCTGTCTGCTGGCAGAGAGCCCGCAGGTTCCGATGCGGCCTGCAAATCCTTGTTTGCGGCAACCAAGCACCGGTGAACCGCTTTTCACGGCCTCGCCGCCCAATCCATACACCCTCTCTCACCGTGCTATGCGTCTCGGACTCCTGCGTGCAACAGTCGAATGTGTTCCTGATATAGAGAATAATGCGAAGGCCGGAGTGTTGGAATAGATGCTTCGTCTCGTCATTGTTGTCACTGACTAACTTCCTCCACTTAAGCAGACCGTCGTCAATGAGGTACGGCCCGAAGTACAAACGGCGGAGTTGCCTTTTCCGGCGCGCAGTGCTGTGATTTCCGTCTCGAAACACCTCTTCTGCGCAGGCTAAACTGTATCACCAGCGTCTGTCAACTTCGGCTGCACCGGCCCATCCGCCTCCTGTTTTTTGAAGTTTCAGGCACAAAGCGCCGGATCCGCGTCAACCCTAAACACCTTGATTAGCTGGCTGCGTTCCTCCAGCCGGTGATAAAGGGGAGGTGCCGCCACCATCATTACTGCCATCTGTTTTTTCTCCTCTTTGAGACCAGTGGCCCCGCGTTTAAGCTCGTTAATGGTGGTGCTCCGACTGATTTTGCAAAGCTGTACTTTGTCCGTTCCACCAGAGCGCGTTATCTACCAGTTTTGTGAGTAGAACGCCTCAGGTTGTGGTCTGGGATTCGTTCAGGCAGTGATTCTACCCCGTGGAAGTCGGTCAGCCGCCGTGCACCTCCTCCACCGATTTGCTACAAACGGCTTCATTTGCCTGCCGACCCCATCCAGTGCAAGCGCCACCGTTGAGTCCGTCCATGAGGCAGGCGGGGCATGTCCCAGCTGCAACGTTTCGTGAGGTAAGGCTTCAACTGCGCACCAATCAGGCTCCATCGCCTCCAGTTCCCGGCAGGAGAGGTGTTGAGGTGCCACTTTGACTGGCCATAATCAGCTCACGCACTTCGTGCCGTAGCCCAGGTGACGTACGCAACGGCGCGCCGGGTATGCCTTGGGGTTTACCGTAGAAGACATGGCAACGGTGCTGGTCTTGTTGCTTCGAAGCTCATGACGTCCCTGACGACACTTCTTCATCGTGAGAAGTCTGCACCAGCTGTCCCATTCGCCTCTTTGTGCCTCTGTGCAAGGGGTCGTCCCGTCAACCTGAGTCTCACAGCCTTTGAAACATGATCTAAGACGGTTGTGACAGCGGAAATCCGAAGGGGTCAGCATCCTTGCCGACACCAGCTTAACGGTAAACCTTTGCTGTCGTCTTGAGGAGATGAAACGATCAGAGTCTATCCGGTATTCGAAGCTGTCTGTTTCCGGATTCCACCCTATTCCAGACTTTCCTGCTGTCGTGCGCCCGAGGCTCATGTAGACCCGTTTGGTTCAATCTTCGCGCTGCCCCTCCAGCAATGCAGGATTGTTTGACATCCACTTCAGGGATTTCATTCCAGCCCGATCCAGCAAGCCAGTCGCTTCTTCGCGAGCACCTACTTCTTTCTGGCTATCCGCCCCGGCGACCGTGCATTATCCACGTTATGGCGAGCCAGATCTCCTGTCGTCGGTACGTTCTGTACGCTCAGGTGTCGCAATGTCGCGGCCAACAAAAATAATGCTGACGTACACCGAAATGCAGGCGTGCGTCATCCTTGCGGCGTTGGGTGATTATTGCACGTTCCTCTTCTCGTTCTTTGGGAATTTTCTCATACCAGAAAGCGCACGGCATCCCGGTCCTCTTTCCGTTATGATAATCTGCAGAAACGTTTTTCACGTCGGTGATGACGGTGATGTTGTGAGTACGGAACCCAATCAGCAGGTCGATCAATTTGCCTGTTCGTCCGTCAGAACGTCGTTTAGCTTATGCTCATCTTCCTGCCAGGCTGATGATGCCGAAGAATTCACCATCTTAGCGTCTGACTTTCGCCGCAGACTGTTTGGTGTGGCATGTAGTAAACCGGCCTTGCGCTGTTTTCGATTGGCTCGGCGTAGCTCGCCAGCGTAGAAGTCTCGGATGCAGGCATCGTATTTTATCAATCAAGTCGTTCTTTGAGGCGGTTGGTCTTGCGGATCGGAGACACCGTCGCTGATTCCGTTGTTCGTTAGCTTTCGGCCGCTGGCTTCACGGGAGCGCTACCTGTAGCGACCGTCTTCGAACTTGCGGTTTCAGGAACAGCTAATACGTCCTGGTGGCAGCCGGGTTGATGTCTTGCCAGGCTCGAGTTCCAGGAACGACCGAGTTGTGCGGATATTTTGTTCGTTCGTCCGTCGCCACCTCATCACGCTTGCAGTTGAGGAACATATCGCCGCTGATCTGGTTGTTCCCGCCTGGCCTGCAGGGTCCATCCTGAAGGTCGCCCACGCCATCATCACGTAGGGTCTAGATTGTGCTGCAACGATATCCCGCACGATGGCCCAGTAGTCGGCTCCAATTAGAGGCTGGTCGACTATCCCCAGGCGGGTTCGAGAGGTATCAAGATGTCTATCTCTCCTTCATCATGTGGGCCACTGCAGATTCCGAGCTGCGTCATGATATCCGCGCAGATGCAGGGAATCGGCTCTACGCGGACTTCCTGTTCGTTGTACTGCTTTCAGCTGTAGAGTTCCACCCGTCGACACTTCGTACGCGGCTGCTGCGTTAGTTCCGAAGGTGAAGATCCGAGTTCCTCCCAGCACTCAATCAACTTTTCGGAGACGCCACGTTGATGAACGTGGCCGCTGCTGCCGCCGTCGAGGATGGCTTCAACTTATGCCCTGCAGGCCCTCGCCCATGCCTGTGTAACTGAAGGAGCACCTGCGTCTTCTCCAGCGACGGTCTCTCACCCAAGAGAAGATCAAACACCGGCACGCCAGACCTCTTTACACCCGTCAGCTTCGTCGAGTCCTCTTCGTGGAACGCGGGTACTATCAGTCGGGCCACACATGCTCGCGTTCCCCGCATCGTCCATACGTAGCCATTTTGATGTTCTGCAGTCACGACCCTGTGGTCATATTTGCGCAGCGCATCTGTTGGCGTCAGAATTTCCTTTCTGCTCCAGCGGCCTGCGCAGCGCAATCTGTCCGAGTCGTGACCACCAGAGGTGCAAAACACTTCGCATCTTCGTCGCCCCCGCCGGTCACGGCATTCAAGGTTGCCGCGATGAATAGGTCTTGCCCTGTAACTTCTCTTCCGTCCTCTTGCGTCATGTGCAGGCTCCGCTGGGTTGCCGGCCTTTGGCTCTACTGGTGCGCATTCGGCATTACCAGACGAAACTGAAATCCTGCAGACCGTTCCTTTGGCTGCGGATTGTGCGGCATCTGGCTACCCCCTGTCCTGTTGCCGGCTTGTATGGCTTTACGCAGCGTTACGTAAGGAGCAGCTACTCCCATACGCGCCATCTCGTTGATGCCGAGGGCCTCGAGGCTGCGGACTCCAGTTTCAATTTGGTCAAATAATGCCCTGAGTCGCGCTCACGTTCCTAGAATCATAAACAGGTCGGACAGCCATCAACCTCGCGCCATGTTATCTTCAATCGTAAGATCCTTTTGTCCGAATCTACGTAAGAGAAGTTCGAGGGCTACCTTATTGTTTTCCGCTGGCCGTCAAGCTCTGCCGTTTTCACGGCTGCCTTTCCCGTGAGCAGCTGTTCAGGTACTTGAATTTGCCCACCTGATAGTGTCAAGTTCGCGTTGATGGTTGAATCGAACTGACCCAGAAACCTTCGCCATCCCCAGGTTCACCTCCAAATTTTGATGGCTTCAACGGGGAGCTTTATCGCTGGGTTGATCTGTTCAATTGTCACGCCTGTTCTGGTGTCCAAGTAGTTGGTGAACTTGATGTGGCTCTGTTACTTGACGGGCCTGATCTTCGGTGCCTTTCAGTTTAGTCTTCATACGCTGACTGGCCTCTGTAGCTTTCAGCTTTGTAATCTCCTCTTCAACGCCGTCATCAATTCCCCGCGTTCACTCTGCAATATCGAGTTCCTTATATGTCCTTCTCAGTGTGAGAAGGTCAAATTTGGTTTGATGCTCACCGGAGCAGTCGTTGATCCGCCATGGCTGCGACGTCATGGTTTTTGTTTCTGGGTCGTCGCTGCTCGCACCACCGTCCTCTTCGCTTTGTTCGCGCACAGAGAGGCTGCGCTTTGCCGTCTCATCTTCTGGCACTTTTCCTGGCTTCGGCAACAAGACAGTTACAGCAAAGAGACGCGAATAGATGCCGGAAGAACTTCACACGGTGGCCTGGAATCAGCCAGCCGATGTTCCAGAGAGAGATACAGACACGAAGGAACTTTTAAACTCCTCAAGAAGAACTGTCTATTTCCAGAACAACGGTACGGAGAAGAAAGACGCGCGCATAGTAGAAAGGTAATGCAGTCGAGTGACTTGTGCCGCCTTCGAGAGGTGCAGGTGCTGGCGTTTACAGGGGTCCAAAATCGCTCGTCATGTTCGCGCCCGTGGTGGTTCGGTGAACGCTCCTCTAGGTCATAAATTTCTGGAGCACTGGAGGGGAGCATAGTTGTCCTGAAACCGAAGCGCAAGACGGAACGAAGGCGC